>LPNX011168785.1:148031-186939 GCA_001517045.1 Pseudotsuga menziesii
CGTCATAAAATACTTGTTCCCATTTGCTGAAGGAGTTTCCATTGGGCCACACAAATCAGAATGCACTAGTTCTAATTTCCTACTTGCTCTGAAATTAGACTCATGGAATGGCAGCTTACTATGTTTCCCTAATATACATGCATCACATTTTTCCTTCTCTTTAGGAATGGTGGGCAAGCCAAATACACCATTCTTTTTCAACAAGCGAAGACTGTTATAATTTAGATGACCAAACCATGCATGCCACAATGAGCTAGATGACATATTACCTTCTCCATGCTGAGAAAGGTAGGCATAGTTCTGAAATATTGTGGATGAACCCTTGAGCTTCAGCAGCTTCCCATCTTCATATCCAGTCATGATGACTTGGTTGTCAGAGGACTTTCTTATTTCAACGATTCCATCAAACATGTGGATGGAATGGCCTTGTTGTCGAATCTCCACCATGGACAACAGGCTTCTCTACAACTCAGGAAGATAGAGAACGTTCTTCAACAAGAAATCAGGGAATCCAGGCATATTCAGTCGAATGGTGCCCATTCCCTTTGGTTTAATACTTGACTTATCTGCAAAGTAAACTATGCCATCTATTGTTTCATTCAGTTCTTCAAAACAGTCTTTTCTAAATGTCATATGTGATGTTGCACCAGTATCAAGCAGCCAACAATCTTTGTAAGATGAAAGAGAAGTCATTTCATTAAATCCAAGATTACAATGTGCAACAATACAAGAATCAAAAAATTTACTAGCATCTTGGTCATCTGTCTTCTGGTTATGCTTGTCTTTGATTGAGTCCCATGAAGCCCAACATTGATCTGATGTGTGCCCAACTTTTCTGCAACGCTTGCACTGCAAATATGATCTTTTGCTTCTGCCCCCTCTGCCTCTGAAATTTCTTCTTCTTCTACCTTTCTCTTTGCCGCAATCTCCCTTGGAAGGGTCTTTGGATTGGTCTTTGCCGGCAAGGGCAGCACCAATACTAGATTCCAAAGAGTGCATATTTACAACTGTTAGTGTAATTTACAATAATAAACTGATATGACAGGTAAAAATAGAAAAAAATAATAACCTTGCAGGTCTACAGTCTCTGCCAAGGTGATTTACAATCTCAACTTCAGGTTGTAAAGAGATACAATGACAATATCGCAGCTTCAATTCGCAGCAATTTCAGGGAGAAGAAATCAGTAGATACAAAATATATCAGAATATATCAGTCATACATAGGCTTCTTTAATACAAAATATATCAGTCACTAGCAATATGTGTTATTATTCAGCATAAAACATAGTCTTCAGCAGTCTTCATGCAATTGGTAATGTCAATCGTCAACTCGGTCACAGCAGCAGCAAATACAAGGCAATAATCTTCACATTCAGCTTCACGCAGCTCAGGCAGCTCTTCAACTTAGGTCACAGCAAAGGTCCAAACAGCTCAAAACGTAGACAATGGAATTAGGGTTTACGCAGCTCCTCAAATCAACAGCAGTCACCAACACGCAGTCTCCAACGCAGCAATATATGTGTGCTATATCAGTCTCAACATTTTGTAGTCACGCAATATAATATATCAGTCTTCATTTTTTGACATCTAAAACAAGCAAATTGTGACACAATAGAGTGCAAATACTCAGGCCCAAATTATAGGGCAAATACAGATTGAAAGCAGCGCCATACTCAATGGATACCAATCATGAACAATCTTCCATGTGGCAGAAAATCGTACACAGACAGGAAAGTAACTTAATTCACAAAGTAGGGTTTCACCCTTTACATTCTCCAAATGCAAGACACAGCATTGTCTATGAAATCAAGCAGCTCTCACTATCAGTTTTACAAGAGATATCAACGCATATACTCAACGCATATGGACGCAGCATATATAACTCACATCTCAACACATATATTTAATAAGCAGCCTTCGAACTTAGAGTGGAAATCGCAGCAGTTCACTCCATGCGACTGAGTAAGAGGCGAGTCTCCAGTGATTTCTCTTGGCCTTTGCAGTCTTCTTTTCCATCAAAGTCGACCAGGCAGCTTCATCCTGCACACATATTATCTTCACGCAGGTCGCAGCACTCCATGCAGCACCGAGGTATGCACGCAGCACTGAGGTATGCACGCAGGTCGTAGCACTCCAAAGGGATCGACTATTAACGCAGTCGCAGCACTCCACGCGGGTCGACTATTATCTTCACGCAGGTCGCAGCACTCCAAAGGGACCGACTATTAACGCAGTCACAGCACTCCACGCAGGTCGACTATTATCTTCACGCAGGTTCTGGCCCAGTCGTATCAATCTTCAGTCTTCACGCCGGCAGCAATCTCTCCATGCAGGCAGCTCCACATTCAACACCAAACCTCCTTCTAGCGCCACAGCAAACTCACGCAGAAAAATAGGGCAAAAATAGGGTTTATGCGTTTACCTCCACGTAAAGGAATGATGCCAAAATTCTTTCACAAAGCAACTCTTTCACACAGCAACATATATTCATGTCTCAATAATCTAGAAAACACCATTACAACTGTGGCTTGCCAAAGAATTTATGATACAGTGGATGCAAATAGGGACGAGAAGCTCACATTCGAGGAGATCCATGGATTCTTAAACAAACTCGGAATAGAGATGTCAGATAAAGATGTGGAAACAATCGTTGGCCGGCTGTCTACCAGCGAGGATGGCAGTTTCAAATTTAAGAAATTTGTTTCATTGTAGAATCGCTGTACCAGGATATCAGATTAAGAAGAGAGCAGTCTCCAATGTATGCAGCAGAGAGCAGTCTGCAACGTACACAGCAATATCAACAAATAATGGAGCGATGGGGAATGAAGAGGCGGCCAACAAAAATTAGGGTTAGGTATACACTGAAAATTATGAGCAGAAAACGCACATAATGAATGAGGGGCAGACTAGCAGGCAGTCTGGCAGCCAGGAGGGCGCAGAATTGCAGAATGCCAGAACAACATGCAGCAGGCAAGAGTTATGGTAGACAGCCCTGCTCTGATACCACTTGTTGGTAATAACTCCCGATTCAATGTTCTATTCACGACTAAAACATTAATTTATAGATTACAATGAGGCGGTTGAGAACCAGCCTTTTCACCTTCCTGGGAAACTATTCAAATTCCTATTTAATTATTTATTTACAATAATCCTGACGGATTATATTCTAACACGTGGCTTAACACCCGATTGGTCCATGATCTCTATTTAAAGAGCATGGAGGGTCCTTGGCTAGTTGATCGATTATGAGAAGCTCATATGTAGCTTTATTTCTTTTGCATAATAAATTTCTCCAAGTAGCTATTTGGCTGGGGCCATGGACTGTTTCCCTCTCGAGGGTTTTAACCACGTGACAAACATCGATGTGTTGATCTATGATCTGTTTGTGTGAAGTGGTTTCTCTAGGTGTTCGATATTTTGGGAGTACCATGTGTACCCGAACACTTACCATTAATAATTTGAATGACAATGATCTAGAGATAATATGCATGCATCGAGAACTGATCTGGTGAAGAACTGGTGCTCCTTTCCTACTATGTTACTGCTCAGCAGCATGAACCCCTCAATCAACTAAAGGTGATGTTTTTGGTGAAGGATTTTTCTAATGAAGGTGATAATTTCTAGGACATAAGGTCTTCCCATGCCAAAGATATTGACTAGAGCATGTAGAGGTTATAACCACTCTAAGAAGACTAGCAAATTGGTTTACTAGTTTATCTGCTTAAGCCCCCAGCTACATAAAACTGATGAGAATTGCTCCAGATGAGAAAAATGGAAGTTGATGATCACCTGGTACTGAAGGATGATCCTAATGATGATAATGGTGTTAGTATTCAGAAGATAAATGGAGATATGGAGACCCAACGAATGCTTTGGGGGTTTCCAGCTAAAAACCCCCACAGTTGCACACGTGTCCCTACAAACAATCTTCTGATGGGTGCCAGATAATTGTATATGGATAAATAAGATGAAGATCTGATGGTGGACTTGGATGGCCTACCCTAAAAGAGACTAGGTAAAATGTTTCAATGTCAAACCCTCGTTAGCTGAAGATGTCGTCTTCTACCCCAACTGTTGTGGCTTCACATTGTGCTGCTACTCAAAAGCTCCAAATCAATAATAATCATGAGTGTCTTTCTCCATTCACTTTACCTTTCTTTTATAACTTCCAACTACGAATAATCTAACTTTTGACCTAATTAGGTCACTTTAACTTCTAATCTGTGGTTGACATGCATATAGGTGCAAGGAGACTCAATTGGGTGCATGCATCATGAAACAGTACTTAGTTGTCATGCCTGCAGGTGGTCTTTGTATTTGGTGGCCCCCGTCTACCCAATGATGATATAATATTGATTCCCTAGATCTTCCTATATGGCATCCGTCCATAGTTGATTCCCTGACTATCAGTGCCCGCTCGAACGTATGGGAATCATGTAGGTTAGAGGGCTAGTCCTTAATGCCTAAGCAGAAGAGGACATTACATCGACTGAACATGTTGAGGAAAACATGTCGAAGGTGAACCTATCAGTTTCTGGTTGGATCAACCATTATGGAAGCAGTGAAGACAATGATACATGATCAAGATATTCCCATGCATATATGGGTTGAAGCAACAAGAACAATTGTTTATGTACATAATATATTATCTCATTGTGCCATTGGATTCAAGACTCCTGATTAAATGTTAATAGGAAAAAAGCCTGAAGTAGGCCATCTCAAAATATTTGGTTTTCTAGTATATATTCACATTCCAAAAGAAAAGAGAACCAAGTTGAACCCTTTCGAAAAGAAGGGAATATTTGTTGGATACTGTGAAGTCTCCAAAGCCTTTAGAATATACATTCCATGATTCCATCACATGGAGATGAGTAGGGATGTAACATTTGATGAAGAAGCAACTCTCAAGATATCCAGAAAGTGCTAGCATGAAGAAGTATATGAAGAATATATACCTCTCAGAAATGAAGAAGCTGCAACCTCCCTTGAAAATGAGACTTCAAAGGACCATGATATGATAGAACCTCAAGAACCTCCTACTATGAATATATCATGAAAGAGAAAAGCTTCTTGGGTAAGATAAATCATACAAGAATTAGAGACATATGGAGCTCCAGAAGGCTCCATAAGAGTAAGAAAGAGACCAAATCCATTCTCCAGTTATGTAGTTTTGATGTGTGATCTTGTAGATCAAGAACATACTAGTTATGAAGAAGTTGTACAAAAGAAAGAGTGGGTAGAAGTAATGACAGAACAATGTCAATCAATAATGAAGAATGATGTTTGGGATATAGTTCCCAAACCTCAAGGAAATATTGTGCTATTTTCCAAGTGGATCTACAAGATAAAGCATGCAACTGACGAAAGTATTGAAAAATAGAAAGAAAGGTTTTTCGCTAGAGGATTCTCTCAAATAGAGGGAATTGATTATGAAGAGACATTTTCTCCAGTAGAAATGTACACTTCCATAAGAACCATCATGGCACTTGCATCCATGATGAATTGGATTTTACACTAGATGTATGTAAAGACAACCTTCCTGAATGGTGTAATTGAGGAAGAAGTATACTTTGAACAACCACAAGGATTTGAAGTCAAAGACAGACGGACTCACTTATGTAATTTTAAAAAGGATTTGTATGGACTAAAGAAAGCTCATAGAGCTTGGTATGGAAGGATAGATAGCTTCTTGACAAGCTTGGGCTTTACCAAAAGTAAAGGCGACCCTAAAATTTACTCTAATGTTATGGATGATGAAACTGTCATACTATTATTGTATGTGGATGACTTGTTTCTGACAAGAAATGAGAAACATATTGTAGAATGCAAGAAGAAGCTCGTTGAAGAATTCGAGATGAAAGATATTGTATTGATGCACTATTTTCTAGTCCTGGAAGTATGGCAGAGGCCAGAAGGAATATTTCTTAACCAGGGAAAGTATGATGTGGAAATATTGAAAATATTTGATATGATGGAGTGTAAATCCATGAACACTCCCATGGATAACAACCTAGAGTTGTTATCGGATGAATCATCAGAGTTAGTGGATGTGAATTAGTACAGACAAATCATTGGGTCATTAATGTATTTGACGAATACCATACCAGATATATGTTTTGTTATGAACACCCTGATTTAGTATCTAATTAAACCTAGACGTGTTCACATGATAGATGCAAATCATGTGATGAGGTAATTGAAATGTACGATAGAATTTGGACTATACTATGATGGAGATCATGACTACATAATGTATGGTTATATAGATGCAAATTGGGATGGAAGTACCTTAGATAGGAATAACACCTCAAGTGGATGTTATTCTCTAGGACCCTCCATGATCTCATATTTTAGAAGGAAGTAGTCCATTGTTGCACTCAGCACAGCTGAAGAGGAGTATATTTCAGTTTGTTCTACTAGTTGTGAACACACATGGATTTAGAAGTTGATTTCAGGTCTATTTGATCTAGATTTGGATACCACAATGATTATATGTGAAAACCAGAGTTGTATAAAGCTAAGGGAGAACCTAGTGTTCCATGACAAGTCGAAGCACATAGAAATCCAGTATTTTTATATACGGGACATGGTATAGAAGGGAGCTATAAAACTCCAGTATATGAGTACCGATGAGCAATTTGTTGATGTATTGACAAAGCCTCTATCTCTAGTAAAGTTTGAATACTTCCATGACAAGATTAGAGTAGTCCAAAAATACTTTCCTTGTAGGGAAGAACAATGTTGATGATGCTAAAGACTTTCCTCATAGTGAGGAACAATGATGATGATGCTGAAGATTTTCCTCATAGGGAGGAACAATGATGATGATGCTGAATAATTTCCTCGTAATGAGGAATAATGATGATATGGACTCTCCTCGGAAATGGGGAGTAGGTTTATGATATGGACTCTATTGATGTAATTGTAACTTTAGAATGTATTCACTTGTATATTTTATGTATTATAACTCGATGTTTATTCCAAAAAGCATCTGTAATGTAATTGAGTCATTTCATATCCCGATGTTCCTATCAGGAGATTCAATAATGTAAACAAGTCATGTAAAGTCATTGTGGGTAACCCTCTTATTGATCAAGGGTTAAAGTCCTCACAGTTGTGGTGCCCTAGGGTTATTAGACTATCCTAGAGAATTCGACCCTAGGTGAGTTATTGTAAGTCGGGTAAATAGTCCCCACCATTGTGTTAAGGTTAACCCTCCTTGTTGATCGAAGGGGCAAAGTCCCCACAAGTTGTGGGGCACTAGGGCTATTAGAGTCTCCTAGAGATGTCGGCCCTAGTAAGTAATTCTTAAGTGGGGCCAACATGTTGAATTGGACATCAAGTGAATGAAATAATATAAATAGAGTGTGTTCCTCTCTATTTATCATACACACACTCACTCACTGGGGCGCATGAGTGAGACAGGAGAAGCTCTCTCAAGTGTGTGACAGAGAACAAGCTATGGAGATCATCTTTTATGTTTTTAGGTTTTACTACTGCCATTGGTGCTCATTCTATATTTGAGGAATTTGTGGGGTTTTCTCCTTTATTGTTTCCCCAAGGAAAGATATTTGTGTCTCTTGTCTCTTGTGTTTATTGTTGTTCATGTTATTCTCTTAGATAAGATCCTAAGATAGTGCTAGCTTGAATGATAAAAATATAACATGGTATCAGAGCTAACCTAAGAAGAAGACATTGTGCAGCTATAGAAGCTAGGTATTCTTACATTTTGGGTCTCTCTTCACAATCCATTAGTAAAATTATGCTAGGCTGACTCTCCATTGAAGGGCGCATCTTTCTGTCGAAGCAGAATTCGATTCTGAGCATTTTCAATTTTTGGTGCGGGAAATTAGGGATTCTTACATAAGAGGATTTTTTGAGTGAGTCTGGAATAGGATTTCACTCCTCATCAAAATCAAATTTTAGAGACCTGGGTCGATATTTTTGGTTGGGTATAACTACGGGAAAGTCTAACCCTAGTTTGACCCCGATTCGAAAAAACCCTAAAATACTAAAACTAATAAGTTTTGGTACATTCACTATATCTCGGGATTAGAGATGGCTCAGAAGTGAAAAATTTCACAGGCTGAAGAAAAAATCCTGATTTACACCATTTCCAAAATTCAGCCTCATATTCACTATATTCTAGGAGATATGATCCCTCCAAGTTAGGGTTCCAGCCTCTTCTAGGATTCATCCCTAAACAAGACACCTAGGGATAATTTCTATATCTCGGGCTACCAAGGTCCAAATGAAACTTATGAATATTTTCTAGAAAGAGAACAGACTTTAATTTCTGTGGTAGATTTTTCAGACTTCGAAGATGAAACAGTGACACGTGGTAGTCTGTACAACTTCGCTATGTTGAACAGTCCTGAAACAGGTCACCTTGGGAAAACGATCATAAGTCCCAATTGGTGAAACCAATTCTAATGAAACCTGTGGTTTTCGAACAAGAACAGGCGAGGCTACCTCAGTGAGACGTTTCAGAGATAGAGGATCATTAATTTCTGAGATACCATAGAAACAGTATCAGGCATTTCTACAGAAGAAATTGGTAAACTAGGGCTTCTTGTTCCGGGAGCTTCCCTCCACTGTTTTCAGAAAATGAGTACACTAGATAGCTCAACTTGAAGAGGTCTATATTTCTATCCAATTAGATATGAAAGATTCCAATTTTTGAAAATTAGGGTTTCTCTGACAAACCCTACATTAGCTAGCTCCGAAACTAGGATGGACACCTCAAATCGGTAAGATCTAATATTTTTCTATTTTAATTTAAGGTTCTCATTTCAAAGTGATCTATCACATCAGCTTGATGATAAGCTTGGTGAATTTGAAAACTTCCAAGCATGGAATTTATAGGATCTCACTAGTCCTTGAAGGAAATGAATTGGACACCCACATAAGTAGAGAGGTTCTAGTTCCAAAGGGAGATGAGGCTAAAAGCCTTACACAAGAAGAACTTGGTCAAGGCCAAGAAGATCATTGTTGATTCAATCATGGATCAAATTGTACCACAAGTGTCTTCCCTAAAGACACCGAAATAGATTTTTGAATCCTTGACCAAGCTATTTGAAGGGAAGAACATAAATCGGAAGATGACCTTAAGAAACCAGTTGAAGAATGTGAAGATCCAAAATGCAGAGACCATACAGTTGTCCTGGTGGGGATGGAAGGCATCTAGAAAAGTTTTTGTGAGATATGGATGAATGTTGTATTGGATAAAATAGTTGCATGATCATATATTTATGCATAAGAATTTGCTACTATGAATATTCCTTATGAAATGTTTCTAACCATACAACTAATGCATTTGACTTATAGGAAAGATCGTGTAGATAATCACCTACAAGAAAAGAAGGATGAGACTTGTTCCAAAGAACAAGTGATGACATATAAAGAATAATATGACAAATGTAGCGACATCATTGATGCAAATGCTTCCAGCTATGAAGAATTAACCAATCTAAATGGGAAGACCAGTTCAAGAAGAATGCTGTCTACGATGTAGTATCGATACATGAAGGGAAGTTCTTAGTTCCATCATGTAGTAGATGGAAACATCGTGTGATACAAGGAAAGATTCGTAGCACGAAGATTCTCACGAAAAGAGTGCATAGAGTACAAAATAAAAAGGGAGTATGATGCTTCACTCCAGAGGGAGTGACTACAAAAGATCCTGAGGTTCGAGATGGTATGACAGGATGGATAGGATACTGGTGACTCTAGGCTTTGCTGGGAGTAAAGAGGATTCCAACCTTTTCCTCAAGGTTGAAGGTGGAAGATGAGTGATGCTTCTGTTATACGTCGATGACTTGTTCCTGACAGAAGTTGCAAGAAGGAGACTTGCTGTCGAGTTCGAGATGAAGGAATTGGATATGATGCACTACTTTCTAGGCATGGAGGTGTGGCAGAATCTCCTTGGGACAAGGTAAGTATGTAGTAGATATCTTGAAGAGGTTTAGGATCATGGACTGGAAGGCCATAACCACAACTATGGCATCGAACCTGAAGCTACTGAGTGTTGCTTCATCAGAGTCAGTTGATGCCATGATGTATCATCAGATGATTGGGTCCTTGATGTACCTGACAAATACAAGACCAAGTATTTGCTTTGCTGTGAACACCTTGAGCCAGTTCCTGACAGATATGAGACATGTTCACTTGATTGTTGCAAAGCATATTATGAGGTACCTGAAGGGTACAGTTGATTATGGGCTCAAGTATGAGGTGAATCAAAATATTAACCTGGAAGGTTATGTTGATTCAGATTGGGCAGGTAGTGCCATCGATAGGAAGAGCACTTCAGGGTGTTTCTTCAGTATGGGATTAAGTGTGATCTCTTGGTTTAGCAGGAAACAGTCTTGCGTGGCACTGAGTATAGCTGAAGCAAAGTATGTCGCGGCTTGTTCATCTAGTTGTGAGGTAGTATGGCTAAGGAAGCTACTATTTGATTTATTTGATCTATAGTTAGATGCTACTTGTATATATTATGACAAACATAGTTGTGTGAAGTTGTCAGAGAACTGGGTGTTCCATGACAAGTCGAAGCATATCGAGATCAAATATCACTATATCAGGGATATGGTGCAGAGAGGAGTAGTGAAGCTCCAATATGTTGCAACAGATGAACAGATAGCTAATGTGTTGACTAAGCCATTGGCAAAAGTGAAGTTTGAGTACTTTAGGGAGAATCTTGATGTTCTCTAGATTGAGGTTCCCTCCAAGGGGAATTGATGAGTTTGTGAGCCATTTTGACATGGTGATAGGATTGGTTGCTTCCATGGTCAGATGTAAGGGTTGAGCCATTTTTTCATGATGAGAGGATTGGTTCCTCGCATGTCAGATATAAGTGCTGAGCCATTCTGAGGTGACTGTAGGATTGGTTCCTACATTATTAGATATAAATGTTGAATTCCATTCTCTGAACGGAGGCACCTGGTCAGTTACCAGGAATACTTAGCCTAGAGCTGAGAGCCATTCTAACATGGTGAGAGGATTGGTTCCTTTCATGGTTAGATGTAAGGGCTAAGCCATTTTGTCATGGTGGGAGCATTGGTTCCTTCCATGTCAGATGTGAATGCAAAGCCATTCTGAGGTGACTGTGGGATGTGTTCCCACATGATCAGATATAAGTGTTGAATTTCATTCTCTAAATGGAGGCACCTGGTCAGTTACCAGGAATACTCATCCTAGAGATGAGAGCCATTCTGACATGGTGAGAGGATTGGTTCCTTCCATGGTCAGATGTAAGGGCTGAGCCATTTTGTCATGGTGGGAGGATTGGTTCCTTCCATGTCAGATGTGAGTGCTAAGCCATTTTGAGGTGATTGTGGGATGTGTTCCCACATGATCAAATATAAGCGTTGAATGCCATTCTCTAGGATAATTGAGGCACCTGGTCCGTTACCAGGAATCCTCAACCTAGGGTTGCGAGCCTTTATAGCATGGTTGTAGGATGTGTTCCTACATGGCTAAATTTAAGTGCAGATCCCTTTCTAGCATGGTTGCAGGCTATGTTCCCGCATGGCTAGATGTAAGTACAGAGCCCTTCTAGCATGGTTGTAGGATGTGTTCCTGCATGGCTAGATATAAGTGCTGAGCCTTTTCGATAGGGTTGTGGGATGTGTTCCCGTATGATCAGATGTTAGTGCTGAGCCTTTTCGATAGGGTTGTGGGATGTGTTCCCACATGATCGGATGTGAGTATTGAACCTTTTCGATAGGGTTATAGGATGTGTTCTTGCATGATCAGATGTGAGTGATGGGCCTTCTTGATAGGGTTTTGGGATGTGTTCCTGCATGATAGAATTTGAGTGCTGGGCCTTTCTTACAGGATTGCGGCATGTGTTCCTGCATGGTCAGATGTGAGTGTTGGGCCTTTCTTACAAGGTTGTGGGATGTGTTACCGCATGGTCAGATGTGAGTGTTGGGCATGCATTTCTAACATGGTGTTGGATGTATTCCTGTCATGGTCAGTTGTAAGTGCTGGATGAGCCATTCTGACTTAGGTTCAAATATAAGCGCTAAAGAAGACCTACATGGAGGCTAGGCCTACAACCAGCATGAGAAAGGGTTGGCTTTGTAGAACTTCCTGTGACGAGAAGAATGAAGAGATAGCACCATTTGATTGAGATAGCAAAAGTAGTGATGATGATGATGATCCAGTGATGATCTAGTGATGATCCAGACTTGATGATGATCCAATGATGCTCCATATCAAGTGATGATCCATACTTGATGAAGATGAATTGAGAATGAAGATTACTTGACGATGAAGATGACTTGAAGACAAAGATTACTTGATGATGATCCAGATGATACAGAGAAGAAGACTTGTGTTGATAAATTGTGTCAAGAGAATACCTTCCTAGTTAAGAGGGAGTGTTGATGTAATTGTAACTTCGGAATGTATTCACTTGCATATTTTATGTATTGTACCCCAATGTTTATTCCGGGAAGCATCTGTAATGTAATTGAGTCATGTCATATCCCGATGTTCCTATCGAGAGATTCAATAATGTAAACAATTCATGTAAAGTCATTATGGGTAACCCTCTTATTGATCAAGGGTTAAAGTCCCCATAGTTGTGGGGCCCTAGGATTATTATACTATCCTAGAAAAGTTGACCCTAGGTGAGTTATTGTAAGTCAGGGAAATAGTCCCCGCCATTGTGTTAAAGTTAACCCTCCTTGTTGATCGAAGGGGCAAAGTCCCCACAAGTTGTGGGGAACTAGGTTTATTATACTCTCCTAGAGATGTCGGCCCTAGTAAGTAATTGTTAAGTGGGGCCGACATGTTGAAGTGGACATCAAGTGAATGAAAGAATATAAATAGAGAGTAAGCCTCTCTATTTATCATACACACACTCACTCACTAGTGCGCATGAGTGAGACAGGAGAAGATCTATCAAGTGTGAGAGAGAGAACAAGCTATGGAGATCATATTTTATGTTTTCAGGTTTTACTACTGCCATTGGTGCTCATTCTATCTCTGAGGAATTTGCGAGGTTTTCTCCTTTATGGTTTCCCTGAGGAAAATTCTTTGTGTCTCTTGTCTCTTGTGTTTCTTGATGTGCATGTTATTCTCTCATATAATATCCTAATATAATGCTAGCTTGAATGATAAAAATCTAACAGACACTCCTTGGAAAGGGGGATTAGTTTGATGATATGGACCCTCCTCGGAAAGAGGGAGCAGGTTGATGATACATACCCTCCTTGAAAAGGGGGAGCAGGTTGATGATATGGACCCTCCTCAGAAAGGGGAAGTAGATGGATGGTATGGACCATCCTTGAAAGGAGGAGCAGGTTGATGATGTGGACCCTCCTTGAAATGGGGGGCTAGGTCAATGATGTTATAGTGGGATTGTATCATCCCTGGACATTAGTCCTAAATTGAATCCGTAGACTTTTTTCTCCAAGAAAGTGATAGGATTGCAGCGTCCTTGGACTTATGTCCTAAAGTGATAGGGAGCGATCATCCCATAATTGAATTTGTACACTTTTTTCTTTGAGAAGGTTGTAGGATTGCATTGTCCTTGGACTTATGTCCTAAAGTGATAGGGACCGATAATCCTGTAATTGAATCCATAGAATTTTGTCTCTGAGAAGGTTGTAGGATTTCAACGTCATTAGAATTATGTCCTAAAAGGATAGGGATCTATCATCTCATAATTGAATCCGTAGAATTTTGTCTCCAAGAAGATTGTAGGATTGCATTGTCCTTTGACTTATGTCCTAAAGTGATAGGGATTAACCATCCCATAAGTGGCTTAGGATTGCATTGTCCTTGGACTTATGTCCAACATTTATATAGATTGATCATCCTGTAATTGGATCATGTGTGCTGCAAGTTATGTTGCTACAAATGATGATTTTGATCAAGAGATCAATTTTTTTTGCAAAGGATCAAGAAATTGAGTGCTGCAAAGGATCGAGTGATCGAGTGCTTCAAAATATCAAGAGATCAAGTGCTGCAAAGGATCAAGTGATCAAGTGCTGCAAAGGATCAAGAGATCAAGTGCCATAGAAGATGAAGACTGATCAAGTGTTGTTGAAAAGGATCAAGAAATCGATTGTTGCATAAGATGAAGATCAAAGATGAATATTAATCAAGTGTTGCTACAAAGGATCAAGTGATCGAGTGCTGTAGAAGATGAAGAATCAATGATGAAGACTCAGTGTTGTCAAAGATGATTTTCCAATGTCGAAGATGTTAAACAACTATTCCAGTTGTTGATAGTTGTTGAAAAATTTCAATGACATATAGATGTATCACCTCGATGTTGTTGTAGATGTTCTATCTCTCCTTTCCCCTATAGTTGATGATGTTGTTGTTTGTAGAATACTCTTCTTGTTAATGGGGGGTGTTGAAATATTGTAACTTCAAAGAATATTCTAAATATATTTTACTGATGTAACATATGGGAGATGTTTTATTCCTTCATGGGGATGTTACTATTGTATTTGGTCATCATAAAGTCATGAGGTAATAACTTTGTTGTAATTCGGGTCAATAGAACCCTCCTGAATATAATATAATATTGTTTTGCGACACCCTAGGTGAAGTCGGCTCAGTAAGTTTGTTGGGGCCGACTTTTTAGGGAAAAGCTAAGTGTAAGAAAGAGTATAAATAATTTGAAAACGCATGCTCACTTGTGTATAGTGCATAGCATATATATATATATGCAAGGAGGATATTCATTTCCTTGGGGTTTTATCTTTGTACTTTTGATACATCTATATAGAGGACGTTTTGCTGACTTTTCTTTCCCTTAAGGGTTTCCCAGGATAAATATGTGTCTATATTGAGATTGTACCATTATTTCAATGATCCTGCATATGCTATTGTTGTGAAATTCAATTGTCTTGTACTTTTTATACATATTTCACAAAGGAATTTTTTTTGGGTTTTCTTCCCCTTGAGGGTTTCCCAGGATAAATATTTGTGTTCTTTTGTGTGGTTGTGCTTGTCTATCTTTCAGTGGTCTTTTGCTTATGGTTATGCTACAATGATGCTAAATGTTATAATATCTGATATACCATTAAAAACTTAACATGGTATCAGATCCACCTTGAAAGAAGTATTTTTGTAGATGAAACTATGCTACAAGTACAACTATTAAAGATTAGGGTTTCATCCTTAAAAACCCTAAAAGACTAAAACTAGTCATTTTGGTACATTCACTATGTCTTGATATTGGATATGGATCAGGAGTCGAAAATTTTATAGGCTA
The DNA here is from genome assembly GCA_001517045.1 of Pseudotsuga menziesii. Classification (NCBI taxonomy): domain Eukaryota; kingdom Viridiplantae; phylum Streptophyta; class Pinopsida; order Pinales; family Pinaceae; genus Pseudotsuga; species Pseudotsuga menziesii. Next base: position 163,273 of record LPNX011168785.1, read on the forward strand.
AAGATAAATTATGGATGTGCCCTTTGTAAAGGTTTTAGGATCATATTCACTATAATATAGGAGATATGATTCCTCCAAATTAGGGTTCCATCATCTCCCAAGATTCAGCCTTAAACAAGTGGCCTAGGGAGAATTGGTATATCTCGGTATACAAAGGTCCAAATGAAATTTTACAAGATGTTCCAAATAGGGAACAAATTGTACTATATTTGGTGAAAGTTTCATATCTTGAAGGTGAAAAGGTGACAGGTGGCATTCCATACAATATTTCGATGATGAACAGTCCTGAAATAGGTCACCTTTGGAAAATTCACATAAGTACCAATTGGTGAAACCCATTATGCTCTAACCTATGGTGTTGGAAAGAAGACAGACCCATATACCTCAATGCAAATTTTTAGACACCGAGGAGTATTACTTTCAGAGATACCGCATAAACAATATCAATAAATCTTGAAGAAGAAATTGAAGAAAACTAGGGCATCAGATATTTTGCAGTTTTGATCACATCTTTGGGGAAATGAGTATGCTGCTCAACTCGCCTTGAGGAGGTGAATATTTCTGTTCAATCAGATATGAAAGACACCTAATTAGAAAAAAAGGTTTTTCTATCAAACCTTAGGTCCACTAGAAGCAGCATTCTAGAAAATCTTTCAAGCAAGCATCGGATTGAAGCAATCTCATTGGTCAAAGGAGGATTTATAGATCTAGAACGAGATAAATACAAAGCACAAGAATAAGTTTTCCAAAAAAACAAAGATAAGTATTTGAATTGTCTTTCATCTATATATGCTATGTATTATGCATGATAGAATGTTTGCATTAATGATAGTATACTACTAATATACATGTTATGGTTAAGTATCCCATGGTTCTATACAAATCTCCATTTCTACTTATCTAGAATGAAACCTCTTTGCTGAAATATTGCATTAGTGCACAATCTCAATGATGTTATGGTAGATATGAAAGGAATCTAGAAAGTTTCCATGAGATATGGATGAATGTTGTATTGGCTAAAATAGTTGCGTGATGCATAGAATTTGTCTTTATGCATATGTCCTATGAAATGGTTATAACCATGAAAATGGTGCATTTGACTTGTAGGAAAGGTCGTGTACAACATCCTGCAAGAAAATAAGGATGGTACTTGTTCCAAAGAATAAGTGCTGACAATTCAAGATTCACTCCAATGAACATGAACTTGAATTTTCCAGGGTTAGAGACACAGTGATAGAAGAAAGAGCTTTAGAAGAATATAAGAGAGAGGTAGATCCACCTCGAGAGATGAATACCATCTTGGGAATGAGAAATAATTAAAGATGAAGAAAAGTATGATGGGAATTTCAAACCAAAGTAAGAGGACTCAGACACACTCTATTTGTGTGACATAGTTGGGTAACATCATTGATGCAAACCGTTCTAGCTATGGAAGAAGATATGATCAAAGAGTAACAGTTGATCATGGGGAATGATTTCTAAGATATGATTCCGAGACTAGAAGGGAATTCAATAGTGTCTTCCATATGGATCTACAAGAATAAGTATACAAAACAAGTTTCGTGGTTTGTCTCAGAAAGAATAGACTGTGGAATGACATACTCTGTTGACCAGACACACTTCTCCAGTAGAAGTATATATCGAGCAAAGAACCACCTGTATAGAATAGGATTTGTACAAGCTCAAAAGTCCCCCATAGATAAGCACATATAGGATCTTGAAATATCAGCTAGAGTTATGAATATCTTAGCCTTTGCTATAAGGTTGAAGATGAAAACCTATAGAAGACAACAAACTCACAATTGGGTGCAAGAGGAACTTTTTGATAAAGTTCAAGTTAAAGGGATATAGGTATCTAGTAACCTAAGATGGATACATAGTAGCAGAAGATGCTACTTGTCACTCTAGAACAGAATGTAGAGGGAGGATGATCCCCCATTTTAGGGGGAGTGATTGTAGAATATCTCTGAGTTCGACATGGTACGATAGGATGGACAACTTCTAGATGGACTAAGGATTTACTAAGAGTAAAGTGGGTTCCAACCTTAAAGGTTGAATGCGAAAGAATGGGATATGTCATTGAACTAATAGAATGAACCCCTACAATGATGGATGAATACCAGAATGATGTTTGGGATATGGTACCCAAACCAGAAATCAAGACTGTGGTATGTTCCAATAGGGTTTGCAAGATAAAACATGTTTCTGATGGAAGTAAGGAGATATTTGTGGCTATAGGATTCTTGCATAAAGAGGGGATTGATTATGATGTGACATTTGATCCAGTATCAAGGTACAATTCCATCAGAACCATCATGGAACTTGCTTCCATGATGAAGTGGGATCTACACCAGATGGATGTAAAGACAACCTTCCTTAATGGTATGATTGAGGAAGAGTTTTACATTGAACATCCACTAGGATTTAAAAATTGAATATAGAGTGACTCATGTATGTAAGTTGAAAAAGGATATGTATGGACTGAAGCAAGCTCCTAGAGCTTTGTATGAAAGAATAGATAGCTTCTTGACAAGCATGCACTTTACCAAAAGCAAGGTTGGTCCTACACTTTACCTCAAGTTAATTGATGATGAACTTGACATACTATTGTTGTATGTGGATGATCTATTTCTGACTGGAAATGAGAAACATATCACATATTGCAAGAAGAAGCTAGCTGAAGAATTCAAGATGAAAGATCTTGAATTGATGCATTATTTCCTAGGGCTGGAAGTGTGGCAGATCCAAGAAGGAATATTTCTAAATCATGGAAAGTATGTTGTGGAAATCTTAAGAAGATTCTATATGTTGGATTAAAAATCCATGGCCACACCCATGGACACCAACCTAAATATATTGTCTGATGAGACATCAGATTTAGTGGATATGACTCAGTACAGACAGTTGAGTGGGTCATTTAATTTACCTGATGAATACAAGGCCAGATATATGCTTTGCTATGAACACCTTGATTCAGTATCTAGTTAAACCTAGATGTTTTCATGTGATAGTTGCAAAGCATGTGATAAGACACTTTAAAGGTACAACAAACTTGGTAATTTACTATGGTAGATATCATGACTACTTATTATGTGGATATACTGATTCATATTGGACAGGAAGTGTTGTAGATAGTAAAAACACTTCAAGTGGATGTTATTATCTAGGATCCACCATGATCTCATGGTTTAGTAAGAAACAGTCCAATGATGCTCTCAGCACGGCTGAAGCAGAGTACATTGAAGCTTGCTCCTCTAGTTGGGAAGTGATATGGCTTCATAAAAATGATGTCAGGACTATTTGACATGGAGTTGGATACTAAAGTGATTCTTTGTGATAACTAGATTTGTATAAATATGACAAAGAATACTATGGGATATGCTACTGAAGGGAGATATGAAACTCCAGCATGTGAGTATCGATGAGCAAGTTACTACTATACTGACCAAGCCTCTATCTCGAGTGAAGTTTGAATATTTTCATGACAAGATTGGTGTAGTTTGGAAAGGATTTCATTGAAAGGAGGAACATTGACGAAACTATAAACTATGAAGATATGGACCCTTCATAGAAAGGAGAAACAAGTCAAATATATGGACCCTTCTCAAAAAGGAGAAATAGGTCAAAGATATGGACACTTCTCGAAAAGGATAAATTTGTCGAATATACAGACCCTTCTTGAAAAGGAGAAATGGGTCAAAGATATAGAATATCTTCAGAAAGGAAGAACAAGTCAAAGATATGGAATATCTTTGGAAAGGAGGAACAAGTCAAAGATATGGAATTTCCTTGGAAAGGAAGAGCAGGTTGAAGACATGAACCCTCCTCGAACAAAGGTGGAGTAGGTTGATAATATAGATCCTCCTAGAAAATGGGGAGTGATGATGAGGCTGACATCGATGATGGGATGATAGTGATGCTCCAACATGAAAGATTTCAAGTGCTCTTGAAGATGATGACAAGTTTCGACATTCACTTATGGACGATAGTATCCTCTTTTGAGGATGGCAGGTATAACACTCTTTGCATGAGAGTGGTCCTTACTAGCTAAGGATGGACCTGCAGATGTTACTCTCATGGAGAGTACTGACATTTATTTGTGGATACCATAGTATAAATTTCACTTGCGAATAGTCTTATCCTTCATGCTGAGGATGTCCTACGATGAGTCCTCATCGACGATAGGGCCGATAATTAGGTACAGTTGAGATCTGCTTTGCAGACGTTACTCTCAAATGGAGAGTAGCCACATTTAGTTGTGGATAGTATATAATAACGCTCGCTAAGGAGTGGTCCTAAATTTTGTGGTATGGATTATCTACGATGAGTCCTCATGGACGATAGGAATGACATTTTGTATGCAGTCAAGATATAATTTGTAGACAATACTCTTGTATATAAATTATGCCTACATTCATATGTAGATACCATAGAATAACACTCACTTGGGAGTGGTCCTAACCTGTGTGGTATGGATGCTCTATGATGAGTCCTCACAGATGATGTATTATAACAATCACTTGGGAGTGGTCCTAACCTATGTCGTATGGATGTTCTACAATGGGTTGACATTTTGTATGTGGTTGATATATGCTCTACAGACAATACTCTTGCTTGGAAGAGTATGCATACACGTAAGTGTAGATACTTTAGTATAACACTCACTTGTGAGTGGTCCTAAACTTAGTGGTATGGATGGTCTACGATGAGTCCTCATGGTCGATAGGGCCGGCACTGGGTGCAGTCGAGATATATATTTATTTGTAGATGAATCAGCTAATCGATATCATGGATCATGCTAATGAAGGATTGCATCATCCTTGGACTTATGTCCTAAAGTGATAGGGACTGATCATCCCACAAATAGATCATGTGTACTACAGGTAGCATGGTGGAAAAGGATAAAGTAGATCAAAGTATAGTAGTGAAGGATCAAATAGATCGAATTATAATGACAAAGGATCAAGTAGATCGAAGTGCGACTGCAAAGGATCAAGAAGAATAGAAGTGCTACTACAAAAGGATCGAAAGAATCGAAGTACTACTGCAAAAGGATCAGAAGGATCAGAATATCAAGGTGTTGCTGCAAAGGATCAAAAGGATTGAAGTGTTTCTGCAAAGGATCAAAATATCAAAGTATTGCTGCAAAGGATCAGAAAATCGAAGTGCTGCTACAAAGGATCGAAAGGTCGAAGCATTGCTGCAAAGGATCGAAAGGATCGAAGTGCTGCTGCAAAGGATAAAAAGATTGAAGTGTTGCTACAAAGGATCAGAAGATGGAAGTACTGGTGCAAAGGATTAGAATATCAAAGTGCTACCACAAAGGATCGAAAGTTCGAAGCGTTGTTTCAAAAGAATCAAGTGATCGTGTGATGTAGAATATGAAGACATTGAAGAGTAACTGTTCTAGTTACTGATTGTGAAAAATTCCTATGAGGTATAGATGTATAACCTTGGTGATGTTGCAGATATTGTCTCTCTGTTCTCCTATAGTACATGATGATGTTGTCAGTAGAATGAGCTTCTCGTTAAGGGGGAGCGTTTAATATTGTAAGTTCAATGGATATTCTAAATGTATTTTACTGATGTAACCCAAGGGAGATGTTATTATTCCTTCCATGGGGTGTTACTATTGTAATTGGTTATCATAGAGTCATGAGGTAAATCCTCCATTGTAATTTGGGTCAATAGTATCCTAATGAATATAATATAATATTGTATTGAGTCTTCCTAAGTGAAGTTGACCCACTTAGTTAGGTGGGGCCGACTTGTTAGGTTAAAATTCAAGTGACGAAAAGAGTATAAATAGAGGAGATGTGTTCCTCATTTGAACACACTCACTCATGTACAACACATAAGAGAGAGAGATATATATATTTTATGGAGGGAGGCACACCTATCCGGGGTCTTTTCTTGTAATTTTTATACATCTTATACAGAAGAATTTTTGCTGGGTTTTTTTCCCCATGAGGGTTTCCCAAGATAAATATTTGTGTTCTTTTGTGTGGTTGTGCTTGTCTATATTTTAGTGGTATTTTTCTTATGGTTATGCTGAAATGATGCTAAATGTTATAATATCTTATATAACCTTTAAGAACTTAACAATGGGAAGTGCACCATATGGGTATGAAAAGTGTTTTTCTTCATGGTGACATTCATGAGGATATTTATATGCAGCAAACTAAAGTTTTTATTCATAACATTTCACTTGTTTGTGGGTTTAAGAAGTCTCTATATGTCCTCAAGAAACCTCCCATAGTTTGGTATGCCAAGATGGGAAGCTTTCTTCTCTCACAAGGATTTGAAAGATGAAAATCTGATCCTAATGTATATTTGAAGAATTTATATGACTCTATTCATATCATTGTACTATATTTTGATTATATTTTGAGCACTGGAAGTTGCATTGCTGATATAGGTTCCATTAATTTTTCATTGCACAATGCATTTTCTATGACTGATCTAGGATTGTTGAAACAATTTCTTAGCTTGGATATCGATAAATATGATGCAGGTACCAAGGTAAACCAATCAAAGTATGCTTCATACCTATTATTAAATTTAAAAATGGTTGAATGTAAATATGCTAAGTGTCCCTTCCTTTTAGAAGTAGAACTAGGTGATTTTGGTTCATCTCCATTGGTGGAGAACTATTTGGGAGGTTTTTGTATCTCACACACTCTCGACCTAATTTTTATTATGCAGTAGTAGTTGTTGAAATGTATATGCAAGAGCCTCATGAGATCCATTGGAAGGATTATAAAATGATATTGCATTATGTGCAAGGAACCAAACACTTTGGAATACACTATGCAACTAATTCTCCACTAGAATTAGTTGGATTTATTGATTATGATTGGGATGGAGATTCCACTAACAGAAAGTCTACTTAAGTTTATGCATTCATTCTTGAACATGGTCCCATTTGATGGTCAAGTAAGAAACAACACACTATTTCCTTATCATCAACTGAGGTCGAATACAGAGGAGAAGTGCCTACAGCTACACAATGTGTGTGGTTGCAAGGAATTCTTGGAGAACTTGGTTTTGCATTTGATTCACCCAATGTCATTTGGTGTGACAATAAAAGTGCAATCAAAATATTCACAAATCTAGTACAAAGACAAAGGACCAAGAAAAATGATATCCACATGCAATACATAAGGAGCTTGGTGCATGACTAGGTGATATCATTGCAATATTTCCCATATGTAGAGCAAATTGTTGACATCCTCACCAAGAGATTCACAGAGAATATATTCACATACCTTAGATCACTCCCTAGGGTGGGTGATACCTAGCGATGACTGATATTCACTTTCATATTTTGGCTCCATGCCCATTTTAGAGGGGAGGTTTTATTTCCATGTCATTTTCCTTCTTACCTTGGATATATGGACTAATAAAATTTTGTAAGAGGTGGCTTGAGCTTTAGTTACCAAGGCCTCAGTTTTTGAATTGGTTACACTAATTCAAGATTAAGGGGGGGTGTTATAACATCACACAACCTAGTACCATAGTCATCATACCACCTAGGACCACAGTCTCATTCATTTTCACTTATGTTTCATCATCCAAACTTGGTGTATGGTGTCTTCCTAAGGTTGTTGGGGTTTTGGACCATTAAATGCACCCAACACCCTCATTTTGGTCAAACAGGAGCTAATGTGCATGCATTAATGACCTTATTGTCCCTTTGGGTTTTCCAACTCCTTAAATTATGGATATGGGTTTACTAGGGGCACTTATGCATTGTATTTGGGTGTTTTTGGGTATTTTGGACCATTTATGACTTCCTAGAGCCACTCCCACTCCTCCATGCACTCCACCATGCATAATCTCCCCTCATTTATGACCAAGCATGATTCCCAAATGTTCACATAGACATGCGTGACTGTTTGAGGTGGTTTGGGATCCCATTGGTCTAACAAGGGGGGTTTTGAGGTCCAATGTAAGCCTGCCACTTGTATGTCACCAATTTTCCTCTAAAGGCCAATGAATTTATCATAATGTAATATAATCATGTTCTGAACATGTTGGAATGTTGGAATGTAATACAAGTAAGTATTATTGGCACCATCTCTATGTGTTATTTTTCCTCTTTTACATTGTTTTAGTGTATTTTGTCAAATTATTTGTACTCTGAGGATTCTTTTCAATAGTAGATCATGCTGTGGCTATAATTTTACATATTCACATTAAAAAAATTCATTGAATCCCGTTCCTCATTGGAGGAACATTCTCCACCCTGAAAGACCGGAGGGGTTGTGGAAGAGACTTAAGGACAAACGACGTAGCTCAGCTGGTGGATATTGCCTTAGACTTAGAGGGGAAAACCCGGAGAAATGGCCACTCAGGTGATGATGGTATAATCAAGAGACTTGAAAGGTTCTTTCTCTCCTCTAACTTGTTGGATTATCTGCCATTATACAGGGCCTGGACCTTTCCTTCAACCATTTCAGACCATTACCCGATTATTCTGGAGTGGAGATTATCTACTTCTCTGTGTAACTTCCCCTTTAAGTTCAACCACTCTTGGCTTGCCTTCGATGACTTTGTAAAGATGATCCATAAAGAATGGCCTCACCTTCCCTGTGACTCATCCTACTCAGGCATGGATTCTTTCTCCAGCAAGCTTAGAACTCTGAAGAAAAAGATAAAGGATTGGACTTATCAAAAGTCCCTTGAGATGAGGGACAAGAGCATTTTGCTAGAGGTCGAAATACATAGGCTACTTTCCTCCTCCCCATCGGGTATCCTATCCTGTGACTCTCTGTCTACCTTAAATTCTCTTCAATCTAAACTGAAGAAATTAAGCGATCATGAGATCCTCACGACCAAGCTCAAGAGCAGAAGGATTTGGGCTACCCTGGGAGATGCAAACACAAAATTATTCCATTCTGTGGCCTCTGCAAGGAAAAACCATAATTCAATCTGGAGCCTCGAGGATGAGAGTGGTAACTTGGTCGATCATGACAAAGACTTAAAGGATTTGGGTGTTAGACATTTTAAAAATATTTTCAGTGAGGATAATCTAACTAACATCTCTGCTCAATTAAAGATTATTAGACTCTTTCCATCCTATTTCACCCCTAAGGATCACTCTACATTTAACACCATGGTTACTTTACAAGAAGTAGAGAGGACACTCAAGTCTTTTAAGAAAGACAAAGCACCTGGGCCCGATGGGTTTCCTGTAGAGTTCTTCATTGCCTTTTTTGACCTTTTAGGGAAAGATCTTGGGAATATTGTGGAAGATGCTCGGCTGTCAAGAAGAGTACTTCCCTCCCTAACTTTGACCTTCATCACTCTTATTCCTAAATCTGATAAACCCTCTACCTTCGCCGACTTTCGACCCATCTCTCTTTGCAACCCGATTTACAAGCTAATAGCCAAGGTTGCTGTTCTTCGTCTCAAGCCCTTCTTGGATCATTTTATTTCCCCGCAGCAATTTGGGTTTCTTAAAAATCGCCAGATTACGGAGCCAATTGTGATTACCCAAGAATCCCTTCACTCTGTCAGATCTAGGAACAAAAGTGCCCTTGTTCTTAAGATAGATCTCACTAAAGCTTTCGACAGAGTTAACTAGTCATTTATCGGGCTCATCCTTTTTCAAATTGGCTTGCCTTCGGACAGAGTAAATTGGATTATGGGCTGCATAACCTCAGTTAACTTTGCTCTGCTCATCAATGGTTCCCCCTCCAATTTTTTTATGGCATCTCGTGGCATCAGGCAAGGTTTCCCTCTCTCACCTCTCTTATTCATCCTTGTGATTGAGGGTCTCAGTTTAGTTATTGAGGATGCTCATAAGCATGGTTATGTAAAAGGGATTAAAATATCCAAAGATCTATCTCTCATGCACCTTCTTTTTGTAGATGATGTGATTCTTTTTGGGGCTGGAACCTATGAAGAATGGATGGCTCTCACAGTTCTGTTGGACACATTTTGCGCAGCTTCTGGAATGATAATAAACACTAAAAAATCATGTTTCCTTACAAACAATGTTGAGGATGGAATGATTTCAAGGACTACTCGTTCCCTGCCCTTCAGATCCCAGCCCATGACCACAGGTTTCAAATATCTCAGATATTTTATTAAGCCCTCGGGTTACTTAGTTAAAGATTAGTTCTGGCTTATTGATAAATTTGAAAAAGGATTTCTCATTGGTCCTTTAGGCTTCTCTCATTAGGGGGGAGGCTGGTTCTCATCAAGGCTGTTCTTACCAGCATCCCGGTTTTCTGGTTGGCACTTGTTCCCATTCCAAAGTCCATTCTAGGAAAACTGAAGAGCCTAATCTTTGATTTCCTCTGGGGAAAAATTGGAGATAAGAAAAAATATCATTTAGTCGAGTGGACTTCCTTGTCAAAACCCACTTCTCAAGGGGACTAGGGGATAAAAAACCTTGAATGGTTTAGCATCTCCTTAAGAATCAAATCCTTCTGGCAAGTTCTCTGTAGCAATGGTCTATAGTTTAAATTAATCACTATGAAATATTTTAAAAAAAACACAGTGCTATCTTGGATCTGTAATAAGCTTTTCTTTGTTAAAGGTGTTTCTATTATATGGAAGGGCTTCATAAATATTATTCCCTGGCTGGGACATGGTTTAAACTGGATGGTTGGCGATGGTAAAAATACCAGAATCGGTCTAGATCCCATCGCAGGCATGGATTCTTGTTTTCTGCTGCCAAGAGACCTCCGTGACTACCTAGAAGACTTTGGTATCACCTCGTTGATCCACGCAAGGAATCACTCCCTGGGAGCCCCATCATATTAGCTCACAGCTTCTGACTTGGATCTAGGTGGAGATTGGCATCACATCTGGAATAATTACATCAAAGGACTTGAACATGGAAGGATAAGACTTGGGATGAATTCCGACAGTATGCTATGGGAATATAAAAACCACATGGGCTCTATAACGGCCGCGATAGCATATGACAGTGTGGCATATTCTTTTGCAGGTTCTCAATGTGGAACATACTCCATTCATCAGATCCTTTGGAAGCTCAAAATCCCAGATAAGATTCGCTGCTTTATATGGCTTCTAACTAGTAATAAGGTTCTTACATGGGATCAGCTGAAAAAAAGAGGCTTTCAGGGACCCGGTCTCTGCATTATGTGTAAGGAAAATGAGGAGTCAGTTCAGCACCTTTTCATGGATTGCAAATATACAAAGGTTGTCTTCGAAGCTATTTTTGAACATTTTGGCACTCGATCCCATCATAATTCTGATATGGGTATTTCAGTGAGTCAGTATCTGGAAGCATGGTTCCATGTTCATACCATGAATTTCTGCCATCTATACCTACCACTATTTACTTTCTGGGTGATATGGAATCAACGGAATAGGTATATATTTGAAGGGTCTCCTCCAATAGTTTACGGGATCATTCTTCAAGTTGAAAAGCTCTCACATACATTTACAGTGCCTGCAAAGAAATTAAAGCTTAGAGTTATTGGAAATCCTCCAAGGAGACATTTTCCCTGTGGGTATTTCGATGGTGCAGCCGCCAAGAACAATGGAGGGGCGGGGGTTGTTTTCCATATTAGCAACACTCATAGTGTGCATTTCTCCTTAGGATGTGGAAGATGCAAAAATACCAAATCTGAATTGATGGCTTTATGGGCCCTTCTCACAGTATCAAAGATCATGGGCGTACCACTCCTCACCATCTATGGCGATTCACTTGTCATCATTTCATGGGCCACGGGCAAGAGCACTTTGAACCTTCCTCATCTGAGTCACTGGAGTGATGAGATTAGAGAACTTCTTCAATCTTTTCTTGGAATGATCATGAAACACATCTTTCGTGAGCATAATCAGATTACTGACAGTCTCTCAAAAAAAGCTCTTCCCTTAGACTCTGGTTATGGGACTTTCAAAGAAGTCATGAATGATATTTCTATTGATCATGGTAATTTTCGATTATTTTAGATGTGTTGTTATTTTTCTTTAAGCACATTATTCTTCTTGTTTTGATTTGGGATCAGTATCATGTAGAACTGACGAGCAAACTGTATGCTCACGATCCATGCTGTTATCTGATCCTTTCTGGGAAATGATATATATCTGACCTGTTTATACAGGAGTGATGATAAAGCCTGTAAAATAATCAGGCTTGTGCTTTTCCAAACATGTTTTGTTGACAGGGAATCACCACAGCAGAGAGGAACTCCTCATTGATTGAGCATACATGAGAATGATCACTTGATCGACTGTATAAGATGATCTTTGATTCAATTTTTAATAGAATAACAAGATCTAGTATTTTTTCTACTGAAAAAAAAGAAGAGACAGGATCATCTTTTCTTTTAAAAAAGGGCTTTCAATCTCACCAAGGGTGAAAGAGCACCTTCCAATATGAAGAGTCAATCATAATTCTCAGCATCATCAATGCAACATATGAATGTGGCCTTCTTTTCATGAATTTGTGGTGAATAAGCACAACAACTTACTATCCAAGGTGTTTTGCATCAACATCTTAAGCCTTAATTTGTTGATGTGTATGTTTGAGCATTGAATCAGAAGCCTCCACTAAAGAATGTCAAAGTGTTAACTCTTAATCCGTCGTTATGGTATAGGTGTCATAAACGCATTACACCAGAAGGGATGAATCTCTGCCATCCTTGCACTAACTCGGTGCTGCAACATTGCAAACATCCACGTGGAAAAGTAATAAAGTGCCCACATTTTATGACAGCCCTAATGATTGGATCTCTACACTATGTCCTTATTTAGATATGTGATTTTTATAAGGGTGTTGTTTCATAAGTGTCGAAATGTTATTGCATAAGCCCCCGAGGCTTATTCTTAACATGATGGATATCAAATTTTCATCATTTGGAAGGAAATTAGTTGCATTGTAGCTTTACCGCTTGTTATATCTATGCTTTTTTCCATTTATTATATACATTCCTCATTAATATTTTAATGAAATTTTTATTTATTTCACTACATTTCATTATTCACGCATCATATCATATTGGATGAAACCCTTTTGTATGTCTATATTTTGGCATCATATTTAACTTCTCTTCAATGATCATGATGCCAATGGATAAGGTTTGTCATGGAATGTCTCATGAGAACTATGTCCATGTTAATCTAGATCTACTCATTTTATTGCATATGGATATCAAGTTGGGTAAAATTATTAATCTGTCACAGTAATCTAGGGACTAAACACAAGTTTCATCAAAGATTAATAACAATAAGGCATGAAAATGGTGTAATTGTGCTACAAAATGAGTAGTCGCTCTGTATATTCACACAAAGAATGAGTAATACAATACAATGATCATGCTGCAAGCATGAATGACAAAGCAAATCAAATTCTCAAGGAGGTCATTCGAATTGAATGAGTGAGTTTAGCTTAACTGAATGTAATCCATAGTCAACACTCCAGTTAACCACTGATCAAAAGCCTAATTGACTCAACTGAGCCCTAACTAAAGTTGGAGTGCAATAAATGATTGATTCTAACTGAAAGTAGGTTAGACACATGTCACAACAAGCCAACCAACAAGTGGTAGTGCTTCAATGACTCCAATGAACCTCGATGAGGTTAACTGAAGTGTAACTGAACATCGAAAGTGGTTGGAGGAGCCTCTGTTGACTCTAGTTCATTAAATAATAAATAAATAATCAATTTAATGATGGAGGGAACCTTCACTGCTCTGTTTAACTGATTGTAACCATCAGTTAGCAATATGGGGCATTAATGACACTCAAATCACCCCCGAAGTGCTCCAGTTAGCCTCCTTGACTGAAGGTAGGCGTGGGTGTGATCTAGTTGATGTCATCTAGTGCTCCTATGATTTCAATTAAGTCAATAATACTTAGGATAGTGGTTTGACTAGGCAAAATTGACTAAAAAGAGTGTGTATGGTGTTAAATGTCTCCAACACCCCCCCTTAAGCTATACTCAGGAGGAGTTAGAAAACATAAAATGCATAAAAATGCTAGGGCCCCAGCAACTAAGGCCATAGGTCACCCTGTACAATGCTGAAACTGAAACAATGCTCAAAAACAAACTAAGTGAGAAAAAGAGGGAAAACCCAGTGGGAAAAACCCCCCCTCAAGCTAAAGGCTGAAATTAGTCTAATCAACTTGATGAACTCACCCCCAAAAATGAACGGAGGTAAGTGAAATTATTTTCTGAAAAGCTCTTGGTGAAGATGTCTGCAATCTTCTCATCAATTGGGCAGTATTGCAGAATGATGATCCTGTCATGCACTAGCTCCCCGATATAGTGCATGTGGATCTCTACACGCTTGGTCCTCTACCTGGTAACTGGATATGTGGATATATTAATAGCACTTTTATTTTCACAAAAGGGGACAGTGGACAAAGTAATACCAAGATCAAACTCTGAAAGAATTCCTTGCAACCAAACTACTTGGATGCAAGCATTCACCGCTCCTCGATACTTGGCCTCTGCTGAAGATAATGCTATGGTAGCCTACTTTTTGATAGAACAGAAAATGGGGCCACCACCAAACATGAATACATATCCAGAAGTAGATTTTCGATCAATACAATCACCCACCCAATCGGAATCTGTGTATCCAACCAGCTCTAGCTCAGAGTCTGCAGCATAGTGAATGCCGTAGGTCCTGGTTCCTTGAATATACTCGAGGATCCTCTTGGCTGCATTCTAATGAATATCATGAGGCTATTGCATGTATCTTGATACAGCATTCATAGCATAACAGATATCAGAATAAGAATGTGTCAAGTACAACAAGCTACCAATCAGTTGTCGATAGATACTGCAGTCCATGGGAGGTGTGCTTTTTCCTTCTTCAAGGCTGATCCCTGAAAGGAAAGGGAATGGTGGAGGCCTACATTCAGCCATGTTAAACTTGACTAACAGGTATGATATGTATTTGGAATGAGTGACCATTATCCCATCAGAATTTTTCTCAAGTTCGAGCCCCAAAAATTGTTTTAGGAGCTCCAAATCACTCATTTCAAAGACATTGTGGAGAGTAGTTTTGATGGCTAAAATAGAAGCAGCTGTGCTACCTATGATCAGTAAGTCATCAACATATAAAACAATAATAATCAAATTACCATAAGACTCCTATAAATACACATTTTTATCTGATCTACACCTTTGGAATTTTTGTGAGAGAAGGAAGGCATCCAGCTTGGAATACCACTCTGTTGGGGCGGATTTTAACCTGTATAGTGACTTCTTTAGCTTGCAAACCAAAGATGGATAAAAGGTGTATCTCTTAGGCTGATTCATGTATATCTCCTCATGAATATATCCATGCATAAAGGGTGACTTAACATCCATATGATGCACTTCCCAGTGCTTAGATGTCAAAATTTCCAAAACTAGGCGGATGGAGTCCATTTTTGCAACCGCTGCAAAGGTCTCATGGTTGTCCACACCTTGGATCTGAGAGAAAAAAATTTCCACCATACTTGCCAATATTTTTAGGTGCTTCCATCAGCAGAAAAATTGGTCCAAAACACCCACTTTCATTGAACCAATTTCCTTCCTAGAGGAAAAGAAACTAGCTCCCAAGTAGTGTTTTTCTTGAAGAGAATTCATCTCTTCATCCATGGAAACTTGCCATCTCGGATCCTTCTGAGCATGGTAGTAGGATTTTGGGTCTGAAATAATCATCAAATAGCAATTTTTGGACAGAAAATTATTAGGACAAGAGAGTGCAATACCTGCTCTTTGGCAATCGGACCGGGTTCTCCTTGGATCATTGAGATTTCCAATGTTATCTCCCGCGGAGGAGAGTGTCTGTCGGGCCCATGTGGGAAGATGATTTTGTACTTCAGGTTTTGATTTAGAATCTGATTTTTTCTGCACACTGATATCATAAATCAGAGGATCCAAATCAGGGTCATCAGCCCCAATTTCATCATCCAAACATTCAGTAGAATAGGAAGGAAAATCAGTAGTTTTCTCCTTCACTGGTTCCACCTCCTGAAGAGGCTCATCGAACTTGACACTCCTTTCGATGATGATCTATTTTGTTTTGATATACAGTAGATTGAAACCTTTTGATTCATCAGCATACCCAATAAATAGACATTTGATGCTTTGCAGTTGCAAAGCCCTTCTTTTATCAAGTGGAATCTGGGCCCATGCAGTGGACCCAAACACCCGTAGGTTCGACACATCTGGCTTGTGTCAGAAGTATGCTTTGAAAGGGTTCTTCCATTTCATGGATGAGTGTGGAACCCTGTTTTAAATTTATTTTTCAGCATGCATGGCCTCAACCCACAAATTTTCAGCCAACTTCTTTGATTCCAACATACAGGTGGTCATCTCCTTGAGAGACCGATTCTTCCTTTCCGCTACTCCGTTCTGCTGGGGAGTGTAGGGAATTGAATGTTGGACCTGAATACTAGTTTGGGAGAATATGTGAAGCAAATCATTACTGACATACTCTCCACCATTATCATATCTCAAGTCTTGATATTAAGCCTAGAGGCATTCTCGATCAAGGCCTTCAATTCAGAGAATTTTTCACATACTTCAGACTTCTTTTTGAGAAAGAAGACCCATGTGTACCTTGAAAAATCATCAATAAAATTCAGAATATACCTTGATCCATTCATGTATGTGATAGGAATCAGATCACTGATATCAGAATGTATCGGCCCCAATATGCATGTAGCTCACTTTTCCTTCCCCTAATCGTACTTGTGCTCAGGGTGTTTTCCAACCACACAGCCCTTGCAAATTCCAGTGGTTGCCTTGATGACCAGGAGGCATTCAACCATGGAGTTTTTCTGTAATTGCTGCAAATATTTGAAATTTAGATGGCCAAACCTTTCATTCCATATCCTATTAACTTCATTTCCATGAGTTAGCAGTGCGATGGGATTTGCATCCGCCACAAAGTCGGAGAACTCATAGGCTTTTTGCATGATGGTTTGCAAGGCCTTTAGCAATGAGTTTCCCGGATGCAAATTATTTTATCTCAACATCATTTGGGCTGAAATAAACTCTCTTAGGCACTCTTGTATGTGTCATTTGATAGACGCTAAGGATATTTGATGCCAAAGATGGTACATACAAAACATTTGAAAAATAGTCATTCTCAAGATCAACCGTACCTTGTCCTTCTAAAATGATGGTGGATTCGTCTCCCATGTGGATGGGGATGGATTTGCTGGTCTCCAAGGATGAAAAGGAGTCGCTTTTAGCCATCATGTGGTTCGAAGCTCCAGAATCAATCAAGAGTGCTTTGGAATTTGAAGTGCTTGCCATGATGGCATGACCTTTTTCATGTTGTGGTTCCCGATCTTGCTAATCTCTCCTCCGAAAGCTTTCCAGAAGATTGATGTGATTTCTCTCAAGGAGAGAGGTAGCTTCATCAATATTCTTCTTCATGCCCAGGCATGTTCATGGTGGAAGCCATTCCTGCAGTATGAAAACTTGACTTTTTCCTTTCCATGATGCCCTTTTCCTTTGTTCTTCTTTGAGCCAGAAGACTCGTTATGCTATTGGTTTTCAACTTTAGGCTTAGGAGCTTCAAATTTAGTTTTTGGGTTCTTCTGCTGCTTTCCTTTACCCTTTATATCTTTGGGCCCTGAGACATGGAGGGCTTGATCACAAGAGGATCTGATGATCCCCATCTGGACAAGCTTATAATGTTCACTTGTTAGGGACTCAATGAAGGCATTGAGTGTAGGCATATTCCATCTAGGGACTGTGAGCTTCCCCGCATGAAATGTAGAGACAAAAACTGAATAATCAGCTCCAAGTTTGGAGAGTATGGCGAGGATGAGCTGATAATCCTCTTTCTCCACTTTTCATTGCTTCAACAGTAAGACAATGTGCTTGAACTTTGTGAAAAATTCATTCAGGGTCTCAAAATTTGAAGGCTGGAGAGACATCAATTCATTTTCGAGCTGGTAAACTCTCAAATCATCCTGCTTTCCATACAGGGCTTCCAATTTGTCCCAAATTTCCTTTGGATTCTTCAATCATGAAAGATGGAAAAGAAGATCTCAAGAAACAGAGAGGCACAAGAATCTGAATGCTTCATCCTTCTTGTTCAAGAATCTATATTTGTCTATTGCAGAACCAGGCTCTTCTTCAGTGTCCATGGTGACCCTATAGAGTCCTATGGAGTGTAGTTGGATCTCCATGTCTCCTTTCCATGAGTGGAAATTGAATGGATTCAAAAGATCTATAGAAGAATCCATCTGAATCTGTTGGAGCAAATGCTTTCACCTGTCAAAAACCTGAAAATCACAACAAAAAGGGCAATGTAAGGTCAGACAACCTTCACATTTTAGGCTTTCATCACACCCAGCATAGTCAATCAAGCAATCTTGATCAACAAGTTCTTTACTTGGGGTATTAATTGGTAAGCCTTGGCTTTTGGTGCAGTGCTGTATTTTTGAGATGTTGCTCAATTTTCATGCAAGATCTATCAAAAACCTTGTTTTTGAGAGATTTGAGCTTCGTCCCGCCATGAGCTCTGATACCATATTAATCTGTCACAGTAATCTAGGGACTAAACACAAGTCTAATCAAATATTAATAACAATAAGGCATGAAAATGGTGTAATTGTGCTACAAAATGAGTAGCCGCTCTGTATATTCACACAAAGAATGAGTAATACAATACAATGATCATGCTGCAATCATGAATGACAAAGCAAATAGAATTCCCTCAAGGAGTTCATTCGAATTGAATGAGTGAGTCTAGCTTAACTGAATGTAATCCATAGTCAACACTCCAGTTAACCACTTATCAAAACCCTAATTGACTCAACTGAGCCCTAACTGAAGTCGAAGTGCAATAAATAACCGAGTCTAACTGAAAGTAGGTCAAACACATGTCACAACAAGCCAACCAACAAGTGGTAGCACTTCAATGACTCCAATGAACCCCGATGAGGTTAACTGAAGTGTAACTAAACATGAGAAGTGGTTGGAGGCACCTCTGTTGACTCCAGTTCATTAAATAATCAATTTAATGATGGAGGGCACCTTCACTACTCTGTTTAACTGATTGTAACCATCAGTTAGCAATATGGGGCATTAATGACACTCAAATCACCCCTGGAGTGCTCCAGTTAGCCTCCTTGAATGTAGGAGAAGGCTAAGTTAGCCTCCTTGATTGAAGTTAGGCGTGGGTGTGATCTAGTTGATGTCATCTAGTGCTCCTCTGATGTCAATTAAGTCAATAATACTTAGGATAGTGGTTTGACTAGGCCAAATTGACCAAAAAGAGTGTGTATGGTGGTAAATGTCTCCAACAAAAAGGTATAAAGGTAATATACATAAAATGAAAGCAGAAAAATTATTTGTGATTATTAAAAAAGTTAGATGAATAAAACATGGTATATATAAAAACTGGAAAAATTAAATAGCTTTGTAAACTAATATTTTTCTAATGGACTATTTATCCATCGAAGTTAGATGTTAATGGCCTCTCTTTATTGGGTTACATATTTATTGGAAAACCTTTCACTGATGCATCTCCAATTACAATTTAAGGTGTTTTTCAATGTAAATGACAATGTAAGAGCATTTAGAGATATACAAAAAATCAAATGTGTAGAAGGTAGTTGAGGATCAAGTAAGTGAGTGGATGGAAAGTGAAATAGAGTTAAGGATATAGAGAGAATTTTTGTGTTATATTACAAAGACAAAAATGTAAGTGTAGGAAAGAAAGAAAATTGAGTGCTTACATGATTGGAGTGTACTTATGAGTAGTCATCGTACAATATCATCCAAATTAGAAAGTTCCCATCTGATGCAGGTGCATCATATGTTAAAATTTGTAGTCATAAGTTGTAGATGTTTCTAGTTAATACAGATATGGAGGAATGTTCAAAATATATTGTATTAGATTCCACCTCACACTATTGTCAACGATAGGGATTTTCTTTAATTAGAATGTTGAGAATATGTTTGGGGTTTGTTAGGAGTTAATTTAGGAGTTTGTTTCATATTTCCAATAATAAAGGATATGAAACCTATGCTTTGAGATTTGAGTCATATCCTCTTCAATTGTATAAAATAAACCTATGTTAGTGTGGATTGAGAGAGTGTGTAGAGAACATATGCCAAATAAAAGAGAGAGGCAACAATAGCAAGGGTCTTGGAAAGAAAGTGTCATAGGCGTTTGAAATGATTATGTTGATATGTGATCATTGTAATGAAAATAAGAAGATTTTGTTAAGAAGATAATGGTGTCTCTATGGTTATTGGATCTATGTATGAATCCTTTCTACACTTATATGATTTAGAACTATGATTTTACCAATGAATTATGAGATTGTAAAATTCATGGGTGTATTTTATTGTTGTTCTTTAAGAAATTAAATGTGATCTAGTGTCATTCTAAGTTTTGAATGCATGTGTGGAATTTGATGAATTGTGGGTAATTTATTAGGAATCAAATCTTGTTTGTAGCGATTTTTAGAAATACAATGAGATGGGCTACAAAGATCAACTCATTGATGTGATTAGTAGATTATTAGAGCTTGAGTTGGATCCTTGAATTAATTGGATTATGGCTTGGTGTTTGCATAGAGATTAAATTGAAACTTTTCCCATATTTTCATATAATTTATTGAGGGAAACATCTCTCCATCTCATTATTACAAGTGGAATTGGGTTTAAAACTTATGCCAATAATTTTATGAATTTGAAATTTAAGTGAAACTGATCCAATGGACTATGGAAACATGGTCTCGTTGTAGGTATTGATGTCCGTACCCCAGACTAAGAATTTTATAAAAGAGATGAAGTGAATCCCCATTCTTATGGTTCTTTACTATAGTAGGATTTGATGGAAAGGGAATTGCACCCTATCCTTATGCTGGTATTCTATAGAGGTAATTTTCTTCCCAATAGGAAATGATACCCATGCATGTGAGGGTAGATTATTTGATTGATTGATATCGGTTTTGAATGGTAATTATGCATCGTTGATGAAGATTGTGGGATGTGGAATCCCAATTTAGAATATGTCTGATGATGGCATTTGACAACATAAATATATGCAATAAAATGTGAATTGGTAAGTGATTGGTTGATGTGCTTGATTGAATCTATGCATAAAGTGTTGAATCAAATCTATTATAGAAGTGAGAGTTTCCAGATATACCTCTACATTATTTTTGGTATAAAATCACAAGTATTTCTCTTTGGGAAGGGTATATATTTTTATATAGGTAGAAGCAAAAGAAGAAATGAGGAATTTGAGTGAGAAGAATCCCTAAATCTATTGAAGTTGGAACAATGAAGAATGAAGAGTAGATAAAGTTCATAGAAAAGGTACAAGGTGAATAGGAGCCATAAATACCAAGAGACCAATTTTAAGGGAAGATATGACCTAGGTGAGGTGTCTAGCAGGGTGAAAAATACTTGATAAGGAATGAGAGGCACATTGTGGCCTAAAGTGAAAATGAAATTGAGAGAAGAAGGTGGGAACATCAAATATTAGAGGAAAGAACATGGCCAACAAAATGGAGGGCTTAGTAGAAGGAAAGCACCATAGAAAGGTGAAAGAATATTCCAAGAGTAATGAGTTAGGCATAGGGAAAGAGATAACTGATCCAACAAAGAAATTAAGTTTCATCATGGAGTTGCTACAAGAGGAAGGAGGAGAAAACTAGACTTATGTTTGGAAGTTGAAAACGAAATCCAAATGGCCTATAGCATTATTGATTGTAAGGATATTATGACATAGATTTATTTTTGGGGTAAAAGAAAAGAAGAGTCTAAGAGTTAAAATAGGTTTTGAATGTAGGAAAAAATATGAAAATCAATCCTTAAATACAAAGCAAGCAATCTTCATTCATGATCCTAAGAAAGGACCAATGTTGATGAATAATGGGTGGATGACAGTTAAGATAATAGTATCATGGAAATTTTGATAAGTTTAGTTAAGGAGGAAGGAGAGATATAAACCATAGAGGAATTAAGAGGGATATATAAGTCTCAATTTTTTCAATTTAATTGTTTATATCAGTGTGCATTTGCAGGGCCTAGAGAATATGGATGTGAACAAGCACAATAAACTACCATAAATGAGAAAGTGGCAGAACTCCCTCCTAAAGACAAATGCAAGGAAACTAAAATTCATAGACCTCAAATAAACATGAAAGAGGACAAATCAAAGGAAAGTTTCAATATTCCAAAATGTGGAACAAATGTCAATTAGAGAGTCAACCTCATATCAAGTCCTATGGAGGTCAAAAGTAGTCTACACATGAAAGGGAAGGAATTTCAAGTGAAGGAAGTACCTTATTCATAATAGTATCTCAATAACATAAGTTTGTGAATATTTAAAGAGTAGAGAAGAAATATAAATTCATTTATTCCAAGAAAATGTATGATCTTTATAAAGAGGATAGAATTGAAAATTCAAGAAATCAATTTTCTTTAAAGAAAACACAAAGTGAAAGAAAGGAGAAGGTACAGTATAGAGAATCTATGAAGATTGTGGAAACTTCACCTAAGGGAAAATTAGGTGAAATACTGAAAGAAAAGGCCATTAACAAGTTGCAAGTTATACAGGAAATTAAACTTAGAAATAAATAAAAGAGGGGAATTTCAGAATTAGGGAAACTTATAATGAGTTTTAAATAAGGTGAAGGAATTGTGACTCCTTCCAAGTTTATATGTTGTCTTGAAGAATATTTGGAAGGACATACGGGAAAAGAAAACCAATTCAAGAATGAAGAAAAATTGGAACAAGAAAATGGATCTTTACGATAGGCTATCACTAGTACAAAATGAGAGATAAGTGACTAGGAAACTAAAAATGTTAGTCACCACAATTTTTTCAAGGGATAAATGACCGAAATTGAGCAATTTTAAGTGAGCTAAGCTAAAAATGACTAAGATAAATTACTAGTTTATTCACATGGTAAAATATACATCTAGATAGCAAGTGACTAAAATAAACATGACTAACATAAATGATTAATTTAGTCATAGGAATAAAAATATGAATACATAGCAATGACTAAGAGTATGGATTAGATTTTTATGTTAGTAATATTTAGTTCTGTCACCTTGACAATAGTAAATTAAAATTTTAACCATGAATTTGTACAATTTACTAAATTTTAGCACTACTTATGGATTTAGAGTCCCCTTTTCAAAGATTCCTTAAAGGGGTCCGTGAATCCATCTACAATGTTTAAATTTAGTAAATTGTAACACTGTAAATGAATTCATGAGAGACCCCCTGTGTCACTCGACAACATTTTATTATTTCAATACATCCACTAAGGTCACTACAACTCTAGGATTTGGTGGATGTGTTCATTGTCCTCAAGCCTCTTTTGCGGGTTCAATATTGATGTCATCATGTACACACAAAATTATAGATTCGATTCACATGAACTCAATTATCTTAAACATGTTGCATCGACCAACATCCCTATATCCATTTTGTTTAGTCTTTAAAATATATATTAAAAACTTACAACATATAATTTTAATATTACTACAAAACATATATGATAATATTACATAATTCTAGATTAAAAACATACAATATAATAACACAACATTATACCATATAATAAACTAGCCATATAACTATATAATATTACAAAACCTACCATACATTATATTAACTCAGAATATAATAACAATAATAATAATAATATATTTGTATAAACCAAAAAAATAGTATATAAAACCTGATA
>LPNX011168785.1:194224-223049 GCA_001517045.1 Pseudotsuga menziesii
ATTCTGCATCCAACGAGTACCCACACTGCATACTTTTGACGGACCTCGCTACCCCAAAAATAAGAAATACCTGAAAACACGTGATGATGATGTCATCATCATGTTTTTCAGGTAATTCTTGTTTTTGTGGTAGCAAGGTCCATCAAAAGTATGCAGTGTGGGTACTCATTGGATGCGGAATTAAATTCTACATCCAACAAGCTCTCCCACTCAGAATTTGAGTAAAAACACAAGGATATATGTCGAAAATATGAACAAAAAAAGTAGTTCTCTTTTTTGACAAATATGTCAATTCAACCATTATGGTTGACTCATTTTATTAAAATTCTATTGGTTCCTAAATTCCAACTCACAAAATTGATTGTTGGCACGTTTTCTTATAAGGCCCATTTTAGACCCCAAATTTCCTCTAATGAACGACAAGGATTGTAAAGTTTCAAAAAGAAATTTCTATGGGCAAGCAGAAGTTTCCACATTTTAAATAAGGTTGTACATTTTCCCTAGTGACTTCACATTCATTTTGAATAGTATTACAGAAGACATTATGGCTTTTAGGAGAGCGAATATGAGAGGTAACCCTAATACTGAAACTTTTCAAAGCATGGAGAATCCAAAGAGATTGCTTAGAAATAAAAATAAAGAAAAAATAAATAGTTCTCAATTTGGTGCATCATCTTCTCAATATTTTTATAGTATGCAAGAATCTGAATGGGAAACTAGTGTTGAGAGATTACTGTTAAAATCAAAATCTGAATCTAACCTAAAGAAAGTTGAGATTAAACCTGGTAGGTTAGAATCATATATTCTTGATTCTTTGTAGTAGAACCTTCAAACTCCAGTAAAAAATGAAAAAACTACTATTGTCCAAAACTTCCAAGTTCATACTTCCCAACCTATTTAGAATCCTCCAGTTTTTCAAAAATTACCACTTGCTCCAAATCCACCTAGACAAATGGTTGTGGCTAGGTTTGCTCCATTGGCTTTACCTATGGTGCTACATGACCTTCCCATAAATTATGCCCAAATAATTTCATTGTATGATGGAGAAGGGAATGTTACTACAAAGTATCATGTTGGACAATTTGATGACTTTATAGGTTTGGAAGAAGTTGATTATGAGGATGTCAAGATGAGGTTGTTTGCATAGATCTTGTTTGGGGAAGCCAAGAAGTGGTATAAATATTTAGCTGTTGGGTCAATTCGATACTTTACAGCTTTTCAAACCACATTCTTGGATAGATGGGATGACAAGCAGAGTCCATTACAAATCCTATCCTAGTACAATAATCTTAAAAAATTGGTTTTTGAGTGAGTCCATGAGTTTTCCAGTAGGTTCAAGAGAGTCTATATATCAATACCTGTTGATATTAAGCCTTCAGCTGGTGCTGCTAAACTTCATTAGGGAGAAGCCTTTGATAGTGACTTTGCTTTGTTGTTGAGAGAAAGAAAATCAGCCCAACTTCCTGTTATGTTTACATATGCCTTGGAAGTAGAAGCCAATATGATGGCATGTGGAAAGATTAAACCAAGAGTAGAGGTTGATTGGAGGAAAGGTAGAGAAGAAATTCCCTCCACCTCTTATGCTTCTTCGTCTAATGATATCAAATTTGAAATGATGTTGAAAACAATGGAAAAGTTAATGGATAGGCTGACTATGGATACTAGGCCAGTGAATCCATAATAGAATGAACCCCAGATCAGAAACCCTAACTTTAGAAGGCCTATTGCTCCTCCACTTCCACAAAATAGACAAAGAGATATGAGGAGTCCAAGAAACCAATAAGATCAGCAAATAACACCACCTTTCCCTATAAATTATGTTGTTGTTGATCATGGTGCAGAGTCTATTGAAGACCATATTCATCATTTTGGTGATTTAGATTCTGAAATCTATTATTTGGCTGAGGAGGAACATAGTATGCTTGCACAGGAGGATGATAATAAATATTTTGAGGAGGAGTTGGAACCGTATCAAAAGGGGTATATGCATGCTCTAGATGATGTAAAAAAGATAAATTGAGAAGTAGGGATGCTATTATAAATAAAGGAAGGTTAAATCCAAATTATCCTTCCAGTAGTCAGACAAATACAATAAAAAGAAATGAAAAACAAAAGGAACTTGTTATACATAAAGAGATTGAAAATAGAACTGAAAAAATAAAAGAGTTAAAACAAACAGGACCCATGGATGTAGATAAAATTTCTTCCATTTTTAATCTACAACGTGAACTTGCTAAGTTGAAGAGTTCAATTCATTTTAATGAACTGCTTTGAAATCAGGAGTATAGGCACTATTAATATTGTCTATTGATCTAGGAACAAAGAATCAATCTTGTCAAGAATTAATCAACAAATAACTCATGAAATGGTATAATCGGTCTACAGGAATAGTAGTCGCTCTGTATTCACATAAAGAATGAATGATTACAATTACAATGTCATGCTACAAGCATGAATGAAGAGACAATTCAAATTCCTTAGGAGGTCATTTGAATTGAATGAGTGAGTCTAGCTTAACTGAATGTAAGCCATGGTTCACACTCGGTTAACCACTGACCAAAACCCTAATTGACTCAACTAACCCTAACTGAATTTGGAGTGCAATAAATGATTGAGTCTCAATTGAAAGAGATTAGGCACATGTCATAATTCAACAACCATCAAGAGGTAGTGCTACACTGACTCCAATGAACCCCAATGAGGTTAACTGAAGTTGAACTGCACATCAGAAGTTGGTGGAGGCACCCCTGCTGACTCTAGTTCATTAAATAATCATTAAATAATATATTTAATGAGAAGAGGTGCCTTAACTGACTTGTTTAATAGATTGTAACCACCAGTTAGCAATTAGGTGCATTAATATCACTCAGATCACCCCCGGACTACTCCAGTTAGCCTCCCCGAATATAGAAGAAGGCTAAGTTAGCCTCCTTGACTAAAGGTAGGCATGGGTGTGACTGGATGATGTCAATTAATGTCAATTATGCTTAGGATAGTGGTTTAACTAGGCCAATTTGACCAAAAAGAGTGTGTATGGTGGTAAATGTCTCCAACACCCCCCCTTAATCTATACTCAGAAAGAGTTAGAAAACATAAATGCATAAAAATGCTAGGTCCCTGGAAACTAAGGCCATAGGTCACCATGTACAATGCTGAAACTGAAGCAATGCTCAAAACAAACTAAGTGAGGAAAAGAAGGAAAACCCAATGGGAAAAACCCCCCCTCAAGCTGAACACTGAAAGTAGTCTAAATCACCCTGATGAACTCACCCCCAACAATGAACAGAGGTAAGTGAACTTCTTTTCTGAAAAGCTCTTGGTGAAGATGTCTGCAATCTGCTCATCAGTCGGGCAATATTGCAGAATGATGGTCCTGTCATGCACTAGCTCTATGATATAGTGCATGTGGATGTCTACATCCTTGGTCCTTTTCCTGGTAACTAGATCCGTGGATATCTTGATAGCACTTTTACTATCACAAAATAGGACAGTGGACAAAGTACTACCAAGATCAAACTCTGAAATAATGCCTTGCAACCAAACTACTTGGATGCAAGCATTCACCGCTCCTCGATACTCGGCCTCTGCTAAAGATAGTGCTATGGCAGCCTAATTTTTGCTTGACCAAAAAATGGGGCCACCACCAAACATGAATACATATCCGGAAGTAGAATTTCGATCAATAGAATCACCCACCCAATCGGATTCTGTGTATCCAACCAGCTCTAGCTCGAAGTCTGCAGCATAGTGAATGCCGTAGGTCCTGGTTCCCTGAATATACTGGAGGATCCTCTTGGCTACCTTCCAATGAATATCATGAGGCTGCTGCATGTATCTTGATACAGCATTCACAGCATAACAAATATCAGGCCGAGAATGTGTCAAGTACAACAAGCTACCAATCAGCTGTCGATAGATAGTGCAGTCCATGGGAGGTGTGCTTTTTCCTTCTTCAAGGCTAATCCCTGAAAGGAAAGGGAATGAGTCAGGCCTACAATAAGCCATGTTAAACTTAAATAATAGGTCTGAAATTTATTTTGACCGAGTGACCATAATCCCATCATAATTTTGCTCAATTTCGAGCGCCAAAAATTGTTTTAGAAGCCCCAAATCACTCATTTCAAAGGCATTGTGGAGAGCAGTTTTGATGGTTGAAATGGAGGCAACTATGCTACCTGTGATCAGTAAGTCATAAAAATATAAAACAATTATAATTATATGACCATTATACTGCTATAAATACATGTTTGGATCTGATCTACATCTCTGAAAGTTTTGCGAGAGAAGGAAGGCATCCATCTTGGAATACCACTCTCTTGGGGCTTGTTTTAACCCGTATAGTGACTTCTTCAGCTTGCAAACCAAAGATGGATCAGTGATGTAGCCCTTAGGATGCTTCATGTATATCTCCTCATGAATATCTCCATGCATAAATTCTGACATAACATCCATGTGATGCACTTCCCAATGCTTGGATGCTGAAATTGCCAAAACAAGGCAGATGGAGTCCATTTTTGTAACCGGTGCAAAGGTCTCATGATAGTCCACTCCTTGGACCTGAGAGAAAAAAATTTCTACCAGAATTGATTTATATTTGTAGGTGCCTCCATCAGAAGCAACCTTGGTCCGAAACACCCACTTGCATTGAACCAATTTCCTTCCCGGAGGAAGAGAAACTAGCTCCCAAGTAGTGTTTTTCTGAAGAGAATTCATCTCTTCATCCATGGAAACTTGCCATCTCGGATCCTTCAAATCATGATAGTATGATTTTGGATATGAACTCATCATCAAATATCAAGTTTTGGACAGAAAATTATTAGGACAAGAGAGCGCAATACCTGCTCTTTGGAAATCAGACCGGGTTCTCCTTGGATCATCCGTATTTCGAATGTTGTCTCCTGTGGAGGAGAGTGTCTGTCAGGCCCATGTAGGAAGATGATTTTGAACTTCAGGTTCTGATTCAGCATATTATTATTGCTGCACACTGATATCAGAAATTAGAGGATCCAAATCAGGGTCATCACCCCCAATTTCATCATCCAAATATTCAGTAGAATAGGAAGGAAATTCAGCAGTTTTCTCCTTCACTAGTTCCACCTCCTAAAGAGGCTCATCGAACTTGACACTTATTTTGATTATGATCTATTTGGTATTGATATATAGTAGCTTGAACCCTTTAGATTCATCAGGATACCCAATAAACAAACATTCTATGCTTTGCAGTTGCAAATCCCTTCTTTTATCAAGCAAAATCCAGGCCCATGTAGTTGACCTAAACAGCCGTAGGTTCGACACATCCAGCTTGTGTCCGAAGTATGCTTGGAAAGGGGTGTTCCCTTTCACATATGAGTGTGGCACCCTATTATAAATGTATGTTTTAGCATGCATGGCCTCAACCCACAAATTTGCACCAAGCTTCTTAGATTCCAACATACAGGTGGTTATCTCCTTGAGAGATCAATTCTTCCTTTCCGCTACTCCGTTCTGCTGTGGATTGTAGGGAATCGAATGTTGGACCTGAATACCACTTTGGGAGAATATTTACAACAAATCATTACTGACATACTCCCCTCCATTATCATATCTCAAGATCTTGATCTTAATCCCAGAGGCATTTTCGATCAAGGCCTTCAATTCAGAAAATTTTTCACATACTTCTGATTTCTTTTTGAGAAAGAAAACCCATGTATACCTTGCAAAATCATCAATAAAAGTAATAAGATACATTGTTCCATTCATGGATGTGATAGGAATCGAACCACTAATACCAGAATGTATTATCCCCAATATGCATTTAGCTCGGTTTGCCTTCCCCCAATCAAACTTGTGTTCAAGTTGTTTTCCAATCACACAGCCCTTGCAAATTCCCGTGGTTGCCTTGATGACTGGGAGGCCTTCAACCATGGAGTTTTTTTGTAATTGCTGAAAATATTTGAAATTAATATGGCCAAAGCTCTCATGCCACAGCCTACTAACCTCATTCCCATGAGTTAGCAAACCGGTGGGCTTTGCATTCGCAACAAAGTGAGAGAACTCATAGACTTTTGCATGATGGTTTGCAAGGCATTTAGCAATGAGTTTCCCGGATGCAATTTCTGTTATCTCAACATCATTTGGGCTGAAAGAGACTCTCTTAGACACTCCTGTATGTATCATCTGATAGACACTAAGGATATTTGAAGCCAGAGACGGTACATACAAAACATTAGAGAAAAAAACCATTTTCAAAATCTACAGTACCTTGTCCTTTTGAAATGATGGTGGAGTCATCTCCCATGTGGATGGGAATGGATTTGCCAGTCTACAAGGATGAAAAGGAGTATTTTTCAGCCATCATGTGGTTCAAAGCTCCAGATTCAATCAACAGTTCTTTGGACTTCAAAGTGCTTACCATGAGGGAATGACCTTTTTCATGTTGTGGTTCCCGATCTTCCTGATCTCTCCTTCGAAAGATTTCCGAAATATTGATGATTTCTCTCAAGGAGAGAGGTAGATTCATCAAGATTATTCTTCATGCAAGCATGTTCAGGGTGGAAGCCATTCCAGCAATAAGAACACTTGACTTTTTCCTTTCCATGGTGCCCTTTTCCTTTGTTCTTCCTTGAGCCGGAAGACTCATCATGCTGCTGATTTTCAACTCTAGGCTTAGGAGCATCAAATATAGTTTTTTTATTCTTTTGTTGCTTTCCTTTACCCTTCAGATCTTTGGGCCCCGAGACATGAAGGGCTTGATCATGGGAAGATCTAATGATCCCCATCTGGACAAGCTTGTCATGTTCACATGTTAGGGACTCAATGAAGGAATTGAGTGTAGGCATCTTCCATCCAGGGGTTGTGAGCTTCCCCACATAGAATGTAGAAACAAAAACTGAATAATCAGCCCCAAGTTTGGAGAGTATGGCGAGGATGAGCTGATCATCCTCCTTCTCCACTTTGCATTGCTTCAAGAGTAAAACAGTATGCTTGAACTTTGTGAATAAATCATTCAGAGTCTCGAATTTGGAGGGTTGGAGAGACATGAGTTCATTTTCAAGATAGTAAACCCTTAAGTCATCATGATTTTCATATAGAGTCTCCAATTTGTCCCATATTTATTTCAGAGTCTTCAATCCCGTAAGATGGAAGAGAAGGTCTCGAGAAATAGAGAGGCACAAGAAACCGAACGCTTCATCCTTCTTGTTCAAGAATCTTGATTTTTCTATGGTGGATCCAGGCTCA
This sequence comes from Pseudotsuga menziesii, assembly GCA_001517045.1. Taxonomy (NCBI): domain Eukaryota; kingdom Viridiplantae; phylum Streptophyta; class Pinopsida; order Pinales; family Pinaceae; genus Pseudotsuga; species Pseudotsuga menziesii. Next base: position 201,443 of record LPNX011168785.1, read on the forward strand.
ACTTCAGTGTCCATGGTGACTCTAAAAATTCCTCTAGAGCGCAGTTGAATCTTCATATAACCTTTCCATGAGTGGAAATTGTATGGAGTCAAGAGATCTACTGAGGAGGCCATATGGATGTGCTAGAGCGAATGCTTCACCTGTAGAAACCTGAAAATCAAAACAGAAATGGCAATGTAAGGTCAGACAGCCTTCACATTTTAGGCTTTCATCACACCCAGCATAGTTAATCAAGCAAGCTTGATCAACAAGTTCTTTACTTGGGGTATTAAGTGGTAAGCCTTGCCTTTTGGTGCAGTGCTGGATTTTTTAGCTATTGCTCAAATTTTCATGCAGAAATCTGTCAAAAAGCTTGTTTTTGAGATATAGAGCTTCGTCCCACCGTAAGCTCTGATACCATATTAATGTTGTCTATTGATCTAGGAACAAAGAATCAATCTCATCAAGAATTAATCAACAAATAAATCATGAAATGGTGTAATCGGTCTACAGGAATAGTAGCCTCTCTGTATTCACATAAAGAATGAATGATTACAATTACAATGTCATGCTACAAGCATGAATGAAGATACAATTCGAATTCCTTAGGAGGTCATTCAAATTGAATGAGTGAGTCTAGCTTAATTAACTATAAGCCATGGTTCACACTCAGTTAACCACTGACCAAAACCCTAATTGACTCAACTAACCCTAACTGAAGTCAGAGTGTAATAAATGACTGAGTCTCAACTAAAAGAGATCAGAGACATGTCACAGCTCACCAACCATCAAGAGGTAGCCCTACACTGACTCCAATGAACCCCGATGAGGTTAACTGAAATTGAACTGCAAATCAGAAGTTGATGGAGGCGCCCCTGTTGACTCCAGATCATTAAATAATCATTAAATAATATATTTAATGAGAGGAGGAATCTTAATTGACTTGTTTAACTGATTGTAACCACCAGTTAGCAATTAGGTGCATTAATATCACTCAGATCACCCCCGGAGTGCTCCAGTTAGCCTCCCCGAATGTAGGAGAAGGATAAGTTAGCCTCCTTGACTGAAGGTAGGCGTAGGTGTGACTGGATGATATCAATTAATGCTCCACTGATGTCAATTAATGTCAATTATACTTAGGATACTGGTTTAACTAGGACAATTTGACCAAAAAGAGTGTGTATGGTGGTAAATGTCTCCAACATGGACACAATAACAAAAATGATCAGAAATCAGGGAGAGGCTCAGCCAGATATTTTGGAAGTGACAGATGACAATCCTACCATTGTGTTGGGGTCTAAGATTGATAATATGGATGATGATGAAGTACCACCTTTTTATGTGAGCTTAAATGTGCATTGAGTGAAGAAGGAGATGTGTTGGATAGTTTTGAAACTCAAAGTTTTGACCCCTACTTTGGGATCATCATCAGGAGACATTAGAAGCCTGAAAGTTTTAGGAGATGCCCATAACCTATAAATATCTGGAAACATGATTTTTTAATTTTATATGTGGAGTTGGTTTTGGTAAATTAAGTTATTGTGATTTAGGTTTTTTGTTAAGTTCAATTTCTATTATTTTATTATTATTTTTACAAGGGATTAATATTATTTTTATTTTTATTTAATAGTTTTTTGTTGAGAATTAATAGCTACGTTTATAGTATTTAATAGTTTTGTTTTAAAATGGTAGGTTTTTAGGTTCATAGTAATAAAATAAATTTACTAGTTTAGGTTTAGGTTTTGGTTTAAGGTTTATAGTAATGATTGTTATAACCATTTCTTTTTCTTTAAGAGTGCTTTCAAGTGTTAGTTGATGAGGGTTTTCTAAGTTGAAGGGAGTGTAGGAATGGTTTCCAAGAGTCACTGAGCCTTGCACCATCATCCCTGTTAAGGAAGTTATGGCTTAAATTGATTTCGATTTTCTCCCTAACTGTCTGTTTAATTAGATTGTCTTCCCTAGCTAGGACCCTTGCATTCTCCAAACATATTTGGTGACCTATTAAATGTGAGTGTTCATCAAGGGCTGATTTCTTATGTCTATCATGTCTTAGGTCAGCACTATGCTCCTTGAATCTTGTTTCCATGGAGCACCTAGTTTCCCCTATGTATAGTTTCTCACAGGATCAAGGGATGGAGTACACACCCTTGTATGTCCTAGGATTAATTGGGTCTTTTAAGGAATCAACCATATTCTTGATAGTGTTGGGAGGGGTGAAGAAGGCTTGGATATTGTTTCTTTTCATATTTTTATCCAATTTGTCTGTGGTTCCTTTTATGTACGGGAGGAAAATTTTCTTTTCATTGTTGTCATTTTCTTTCTCAATAGTATTTTTTTTTCCTATTGGCAGATGCAACAATTTTCCTGAACTATTTACCATTGTACCCATTCTCCTCAAAAAAAATTTCCAAGTGATCAATTTCCTCTTTAATGTGTTCCTTATCCAAGATCCTAAGTGTTGTTGTTACCACGGTATTTATCACACCAACCTTTTGCGGAGGGAAATGATGTGAGTTGGCATGTAGATATCTATCTGTGTGAGTATTTTTCCTAAACACCTGGTGGGAAATTGATCCATCTTCGTTTCTTGAGACTAAGACATCAAGGAATGGTAAGCTCTTGTTCTCTTAAATCTCCATGGTAACTTAATGTTGTTGTTTTGGCTATTGAGGTGTTCAAGAAACTGATCTAAGTTACTTCTTCCATGTGGCCACACTACATCAGTTTCATCGACATAGCGTTTCCATCTTTTGGGATGAAGGAGGAAAAAATACAAGGCTCGTCTTTCCAAACTTTCCATGTACAAATTGGCCATGATTGGGGAAAGGGGTGATCCCATTGCCACACCTTCAATTTGTTCGTAGAATTCTTCTCTGAAGGTAAAGTATGTGGATTTTAAGCATACTTCCACAAGTCTAGTAGTTTCCTCTTTGGTGACCTCTTTGATGGTTTCAATGGCATCTGTGACTGGTATTTTAGGTATATAAAGAGACCACATCAAACATTACTAGAATGTCATTTTCATCTAGCGTTTCATTGGATATTTATTGTATCCAAGTGGCTGAGTCTTTCACAAAAGATCTTGTCTTACCGACTAAATGCTTGAGAAGGTTTTCCAAGTATTTTGCTAGTTTGTATGTGGGGAAACCGATAGTTTTTACAATGGGACAAAGAGGGACTCCATTCTTGTGCACTTTAGGAAGCCCATATATCTGCGGAACCGTTCCTTCTTTGGGAAGAATTTTCTTTTTCAGGCTCTCATCGAGGCTTGAGTTCATAATTGCCTATGAAACCTTCCTATGGATTGTTTTTCTAGGGTCTTTTCAAATATTCCGATAAATCCCACAAGCGAGGTGTTCAAGCATATTCTTATTGTATTCCTCATTGTCTAACACCACCGTGGCATTGCCCTTGTAAGATTTAATGATTTTAATATCTTTGTTGCGTCGTAGTTTTAATAAGGCTGCCATTTATGTTTTAGAGATGTTAGGTTTTGGGGCTCTCTCCTGTCTGAGAATCACCATGCATTCTTAGCGCACTTATTCAACGTTGTCTTCAGGGAGGTCTGTAAGAGTTCTCTTGATGCTGTAGATTAGCTCCTTGGTGGGCATGTTGCTTGGTGCAATGGAAAATTTCAAGCCATACTCTAGGACCTTGATCGAGTCCCCATTTAACTCTGCACTGGAGAGATTGATCACATTGGATTTCCTTTCACGTGCAGTCTTTACCGCTTTCTTTTGTGTGTTGTGCAAGGTTTCGAACTTCCTGTTCTATGCTATTGTCACCTTCTCCCTCCTGCTATTAGTTTTCATGCTCATCGCTGATTCCACATGGTTCCACAGACCAAGTTCCATTATGTTTTCAAGTTTAAGGTGGAGTCGGCAAGCGTTTTCTGATAACTTATGAATTTCAGCGTGAGCCTTTTTTATTTCCACTCTAATCAGTGACAAGCGTAAGATTTTAAATATGGATTCATTTATGGAGGTGCACAAGCAATGGTTAACGTGGAAGAATTGAGGAATGATATTCTAGTCTCGACATTTCTTTAGGAAATCGATGATTGTGGATTTTTGGGCAATTTTTATCTGGGTTACTTCCAGGAGCTTCAATTCCTTCAGCGTATCCCTTCCATGGAGGGATTCTACATGTTTGAATATAGTCATTACACAGAAATTAATTGAGTGAAGGAGATGTGTTGGATAGTTTTGAAACTCAACATTTCGATCCCTACTCTGGGATCATCATCAGGAGACGTTAGAAGCCTGAAAGTTTTAGGAGATGCCCATAGCCTATAAATATGTGTCTGGAAACATGAGTTTTTAATTTTATATGTGGAGTCAGTTTTGGTAGATTAGATTATTGTGATTTAGGTTTTTTGTTAATTTCAATTTCTATTATTTTATTGTTATTTTTATAAGGGATTAATGTTAATTTTATTTTTATTTAATAATTTTTTGTTAAGAAAAAGACTATTGAGAAAGAAAATGATGACAATAAAAATAAAATTTTCCTCCCGTACATAAAAGGCACCACAGACAAATTGGCTAAAACTATGAAAAGAAACAAGATCCAATCCTTCTTCACCCCTCCCAACACTATCAGGAATATGGTTGATTCCTTAAAAGACCCAATTAATCCTAGGACATACAAGGGTGTGTACTCCATCCCTTTCTCCTGTGAGAAACTATACATAGGGGAAACTGGGCGCTCCTTGGAAACGAGATTCAAGGAACCTAGTGCTGACCTAAGACATGATAGACATAAGAAATCAACCCTTGTTGAACACTCACACTTAACAGGTCACCAAATATGTTTAGAGAACACCAGGGTCCTAGCTAGGGAAGACAACCTAATAAAACTAAAAGTTAGGGAGAAAATCGAAATCAATTTAATCCATAACTGCCTTAACAGGGATGATGGTGCAAGGCTCAATGACTCTTGGAAACCACTCCTACACTCCCTTCAAATTAGAAAACCCTCATCAACTAACACTTGAAAGCACTCTTAAAGAAAAATAAATGGTTAGAACAATCATTACTATAAACCTTAAACCTAAACTAGTAAATTTATTTTATTGCTATGAACCTAAAAACCTACCATTTTAAAACCAAACTATTAAATACTATTATACACTATAAACATAGCTATTGATTCTCAACCAAAAACTATTAAATAAAAATAAAATTAACATTAATACCTTATAAAAATAATAATAAAATAATAGAAATTGAAATTAACAAAAAACCTAAATCACAATAACCTAATTTACCAAAACCGACTCCACATATAAAATTAAAAACTCATGTTTCCAGACACAAATTTATAGGATGCGGGCATGTCCTAAAACGTTTAGGCTTCTAATTTCTCCTGATGATGATCCTAGAGTAGGGGTCAAAATGTCGAGTTTCAAAACTATCCAACACAGGTACTTCTTCACTCAATTAATTTATGTGTAATGACTATCTTCAAACAGGTAGAATCCCTCCATGGAAGGGATACGCTGAAGGACTTGAATATCCTAGAAGTAACCCAGATAAAAATTTCCCAAAAAGACACAAACATCGATTTCCTAAAGAAATGTCGAGACCAAAATATCATTCCTCAATTCGCCCAAGTTAACCACCGCCTCTGCACCTCCATAAATGAATCCATATTTAAAAGCTTAAGCCTATCACTGATTAGAGAGGAAATAAAAAAGGCTCATGCTAAAATTCATAATTTATCAGAAAACGCTTGCCGACTCCACCTCAAACTTGCGAATAGAATGGAACCCTACACAATGCGCAAAATGAAGAGGTAAAGACTACACGTGAACAGAAATCCAACATGATCAATCTCTCCAGTGTAGAGTTAAACAAGGACTCGGTCAAGGTCCTAGAGTATGGCTTGAACTTCGCCATTGCACCAAGGAGCATGCCCACTAAGGAGTTGATCTGCAGCATCGAGAGCGTTGTTACACACCTCCCTGAGAACAACGCTGAAGAAGTGAGCCAAGAGTGTGCGATGATTCTCAGACAGGCAAGAGCCCTAAAACCTAACATCTCTAAAACAGAAATGGCGGCCTTATTAAACCTATGATGCAACAAATATATTAAAATCATTGAATCCAACAAGGGAAACGCCATTGTGGTGTTAGACACTGATGAATACAACAAGACGATGCTTGAACACCTCGCCTGCGGGAGTTATCGGAAGATTGGAAAAGACCCTAGCAAAACAATCCAAAGGAAGGATTCCCAGGCAATTATGAACTCAAGCCTCAATGAGAGTCTGAAAAAGAAAATTCTTCCCAAAGAAGGAACGGTTCTGTGAATATATGGGCTTCCTAAAGTGCACAAGAATGGAGTCCCTCTCCATCCCATTGTAAACACTATCGGTTCCCCCACATACAAACTAACAAAATACTTGGAAAACCTTCTCAAGCCTTTAGTCTGTAAGACAAGCTCTTTTGTGAAAGACTCAGCCAGTTGGATCCAAGAAATCTCCTATGAAACACTAGATGAAAATGACAGTCTGGTAAGCTTTGATGTGGTCTCTTTATATACAAAAATACTAGTCACAGATGCCATTGAAACCATCAAATAGCTCACCAATGAGGAAACTGCCAAACTCATGGAAGTATGCTTAAAATCCACATACTTTACCTTCAAAAAAGAATTCTACGAACAAATTGAAAGTGTGGCAATGGGCTCACCCCTCTCCCCAATCATGGCCAATATGTACATTGAAAGTTTTGAAAGAAGAGCCTTGGATGTTTTCCCCCTTAAACCCAAAATATGGAAACGCTATGTCAATAACACTGATGTAGTTTGGCCACATGGAAGAAGTAGGCTTAGATGTGTTGATCTATTTCTTGAACACCTCAATAGACAAAACAACAACATTAAGTTTACCATGGATATTGAAGAGAATAGAAGCTTACCTTTCCTTGATGTCTTAGTCTCAAGAAATGAAGACGGATCAATTTCCCACCAGGTGTTTAGGAAAAAGACTCACACGAATAGATATCTACATGCCAACTTGCATCATTTCCCTCCGCAAAAGGTTGGTGTGATCAATACCTTGGTAACAAGAGCACTTAGGATCTCGGAGAAGGAACACATTAAAGAGGAAATTGATCAGTTGGAAAATGTTTTTGAGGAGAATGGCTACAATGGTAAGCAATTCAGGAAAATTGTTTCATCCACCAATAAGAAAAAGAAAAAGTCTATTGAGAAAGAAAATGACGACAATGAAAAGAAAATTTTCTTCCCATACATAAAAGGCACCATAGACAAATTGGTTAAAACTCTGAAAAGAAACAAGATCAAGGCCTTCTTCACCCCTCCCAACACTATCAGGAATATGGTTGATTCCTTAAAAGACCCAATTAATCCTAGGACATACAAGGGTGTGTACTCCATCCCTTGCTCCTATGAGAAACTATACATAGGGGAAACTGGGCACTCCATGGAAACAAGATTCAAGGAAGATAGTGCTGACCTAAGACATGATAGACATAAGAAATAAGACCTTGCTGAACACTCACACTTAATAGGTCACCAAATATGTTTGGAGAACACTATGGTCCTAGTTAGGAAAGACAACCTAATAAAACAAAAAGTTAGGGAGAAAATCAAAATCAATTTAAGCCATAACTGCCTTAATAGGGATGATGGCACAAAGCTCGGTGACTCTTGGAAACCACTCCTATACTCCCTTCAACTTAGAAAACCATCATCAACTAACACTTGAAATCACTCTTAAAGAAAAAGAAATGGTTACAACAATAATTACTATAAACCTTAAACCAAAACCTAAACCTAAACCTAAACTAGTAAATTTCTTTTATTACTATGAACCTAAAAACCTACCATTTTAAAAACCAAACTATTAAATACTATTAAATAATATAAACATAGCTATTAATTCTCAACCAAAAACTATTAAATAAAAATAAAATTAACATTAATCACTTATAAAAATAATAATAAAATAATAGAAACTGAATTTAACAAAAAACCTAAATCACAATAACCTAATTTACCAAAACCGACTCCATATATAAAATTAAAAATGCATGTTTCTAGACACATATTTATAGGTAGCGGGCATCTCCTAAAAATTTCAGGCTTCTAACGTCTCCTAATGATGATCCCAAAGTAGGGGTCGAAACGTCGAGTTTCAAAACTATCCAACATAGCTCCTTCACTCAATTAATTTCTGTGTAATGACTATCTTTAAATGTGCATGGCATGGTGTTACATAATACTATGTTAGATTCAGGTGATTCACATAATTTGATGCCTAAAGGAGAGGTAGAAAGTTTGGGGTTAGAGATTACAAGGCCTTACAAAGATTTGTATTCTTTTGATTCCAAAAGGGTGAAATGTTTGGGTTTGATAAAATACATGGCAGTATCCTTGGATAAATTACCATCTAAAACTGTAGTCATAGATGTTGTTGTAGCTGATATTCCTCCCAAATTTGGTGTTTTATTGTCAAGATCTTGGACTTCAAAGTTAAAAGGAAGTTTGCAAATGAATATATCTTATGCTACAATTCTTGTTCTTAATGAAAACAAGAGACTGTACAGTGAAAAAATATCACTATATGTTGTTAGCAGTCAAAATCTTCCAGGATTTCATCATATTTATGTTGTTGATACAAACTTAGGGTATTCTATTTTCTTCAATGATGTTTCTCCTTGCAATTCAAAAGTTGTTGTAACAAGTAAATGTAAAAAGAATAAAAAGGTGATGAATGAATAGGAAGCAAAAGGAAGAAGGGTTGTGGACTATGTATTTTGATGGGTCAGTGGCTAAAGTGGGTGCTGGTGCAGGTGTATATATAATTTCCCCTATTAGAGATTTTAAAGATTTTTCTTACAAGTTGACCTTTGAATGTACTAATAATGTAGCAGAATATGAAGCTTTGTTGCTAGGTTTGCATGCACTAAAGTATTTGGGAGCTAAACAAGTCCAAGTTTTTGGAGATTCAGAACTTCTGATAAATCAGGAAAATGATAGTTATCAAACTAAGCATCCCAGAATGAGAGCTTACAGGAATGAAGTGTGGGATATGTTTGGGAATTATTTCACCGAACACAGTTTCAAAGTGGTTCCTAGATATGATAATACAGTGGTAGATTCTTTTGCAATTGCTACTGGAAAATTTAAGAATCCTACTACAGGTAAAATAAAATACAAGGTTGATGACATTGTAAACAAGCCTTCCATACCAGACAATACCAAGTACTGGAATTTTTTTGAAGATGATATGCAAATCAAAAGATTTCTGGAATTGTCTGGTGAATTTGTAAATACCCAAATAGAAAAAGAAAGTGTTGATTCTGAAAATTTTCAAGATATTGATGAAGATGAAGGAGTTGCTGAAACAAAGAAGTTGAAAGGCTCACTAGGAGGAAAAGATATAGCCTAATTGAAGAGTAATCATAGTCGCATAGGTTTAATTACCTTATAGAATTTTTTTGACCAAAATGATGTTGTCAAAGATCCTAAAGTCAAACCTGCTGAAAACATTGTTGAAGATAAAATATTGGTACTGAGGAGAATCCCAGAATTATAAATTTGTCCAAGAAATGGCATGCTAAAGAAAAAGATGAGGGTGTGAACCTGATGAAAAATATATTGATGTATTTGCATGGTGTTACGATGACCTCAAAGAGTATGACACCTCCATTATACAACATACTATTCCAATTAATCCTGGAGAGAAACCATTTAGGCAGAAACTCGGAAGGATTAATCCAATGCTATTGCCTATCAATGAAAAGGAGATCAAAAAATTATGTGATGTAAAAAAAATTGTAACCATGAGATTTTCAAAATGGGTTGCTAATTTGGTGCCTATTAAAAAGAAGAATGGTGAAATAAGACTTTGTGTTGACTTTAGAAATTTGAATAAAGTCTCTTTGAAGGACAATTACCCTTTACCAAAGATGGACCAGATTTTGCAGAAAGTGGTGGGTTCAGAGAGAATTTCTACTATGGATGAGTTTTTAGGTTATAATCAAATAAAGGTGGTGCCTGAAGATCAAGAGAAAACTGTTTTCACTACACCATGGGGTACATTCATGTATGCAAAGATTCCTTTTGGATTAATGAATGCAGGAGCCACTTTCCAGCATGCTATGGACATTGCTTTTGCAGATGAAAGAGATAGGTTTGTGGTAATTTACATGGATTATATTACCGTATATTCCAGATATGACAGGGAACATATCAAACATTTGGAAAAGGTATTCCTTAAATGTAGAAAATATGGCATTTCATTAAATCCAAGGAAGTCAAATTTTTCTCTGGACAGCATAAGTAGATCTTAAAAGCAATTGATTACTTTACAAAGTGGATCGAAGCAATACCTACTAGAAGAGCTACATATGTAGTGATAATAGATTTTCTGGAGAATAATATTTTGGCAAGATTTGCCATTTCCTAAGAGGATTGTAATAGATAATGCAGTTGCTTTTAAGTCCAGGAAGATGATAAATTTATGTCATAAGTATCATATAAGTTTGAATCATTCTACTACATATTATCCATATAGAATCCTCTAACAAGAGCTTGCTGAGGATAATTAAGAAGTTGTTGGAAGATAATAAAATAACATGGCATACAAAGCTGAAATATGCTTTGTGGGCTGACAAAATCAGCACAAAGAGGGCTATTGGAATGTCACCATTCCAAATGGTGTATGGAGTTGAAGTGGTTTTTCCAGCATCTCTAGGAGTACCAATTGTGAAGTTATTGCAGGAGCAGAAGGATGAACCTAATAATATGAAAAGGAGAATAAACCAAATTATTGAGCTAAGTGAACTGAGAGATAAAACATATGATAAGGTACAGATTCATAAGGAGAAAATGAAGAATACCTTTAACAGAAAGGTAAAAGAGGACACTTTACAGATTGATGATTTGGTGTTAAAATGGGATGCTCCACATGAAGAAAAAGGAAAGCACGGTAAATTTGATCATTTTTGGGTAGGACCATACATTATTGCAGCACACAGGGGTAACAATGCTTTTATTCTACAGTATCAGGATGGGTCTCAGTATGAAGGAGGTTCAGTTAATGGGAGGTTTTTGAAACATTATTTGGAATAAGGGGGAAGGAAATTTCATGTATTATAGTGTAAATATTTCTTTACTTTCAATAAGTACAGATGGTGAGCTAGAATATTTGAAGCCTGTAGAGAAGGCCCTAAGATCGGAAGGGGTAGCCATATTTTAATTTTTACTTTTCTTTCAGAAAGACAAAAAATAAAAAAATTAGATTGACAATGGATTTGGGAACTGGTCTACGGGATTCTTTGCTACCTCACAGGGAGAATAGCATCCCTAGTGGAGCCAATTGTTAGCACTATATTTGAAAATTTTGTGAAAATGCTCTTCAGATTAATTAGTTAGCATATTCTTTCATTATGGATCATTAGATGAAGAGAGGGATTTGATATACAGTGGTAGATCATTCCACTGATGAAACATGGGGGAGAAACTAAATCATCTCATCGACGGAATGGAGGTAAAAGAAGTTAAATATCGACGGTTCAAATTAAAGAAGCTATAGATCAAGGATGGAAATGATTTTCGTGGATTAGAGATGCACAGAATAAGATAAGGTGTCGGATTTGTGGAATCCATTAAAAAGGTGCAACTTTGAAGGGCTAATATTGACGCAAAGTAAGATCAACGATGATGGAGCATTTCGCAGATTGGACATGCTCGAATGAAGGAAGTTTTTCGATTTGGGGAATAGTTTAACTAGTGGAAAGATCGGATGGACAATATGTGAGCGGAGATAGATCTATGGTCGGAACTAATTCCGCAGATTGAACCAGCGCAGAAAAATTCCAAATTCAAATTCGCGGAAAGTGGTAGGGGCCACGTTGATCAACAATTGTAATAATGGTCGAGTTTTTATCGACAAAAAAGGTGCATTCTGCCAACAGAAGTTGCTCGGTTGATCAATATTGAAATGATTAGCGGAATGTTAAAGCTATCACAGTTTGACGGTTCTAATGAAGGCAGATTGCAAATCTATGGTTGATGTTGATTCTGTCGAAGCAAGCTATGCAGGGTGATAATGTTGGGTCTCGGTATTGAGATCTTGCACATGAATGGTTCATATTTCAAAGAAGAAAAAATCTATGGTGTATATTATGGGAGGTGCGTGATGGTTATGAAACATAAAAAATTATAAAAAGCACCTACGTGTAGTTCAAAGGTTTGTTTTTTCTGAGCATTGGAGTTGACAATAGCCTTGACTGTGCGTAAAGTGCCAACGTGTATGAGTCGGAACACTGTGCTAATTAACAAGGTAGGCATCCTGAAACTTTCCAAGTACTTTTAAAAATGGATAAAATGGATGAGATAGAAGTGGTAGAAGTGGCAGATAGTGAAGAATTGGGGGTTTCCTGTCAGAAGGGTGAGGAAAGCTTCGAAGACAAAAATGCTTAAGTGTATGATACCATTTTACTGAATGAAACAATTGAAACTGCTAAAAATAAATTGAAAATTCTTAAGGACCAGGGTAGTGACACCCATGGTGTTTTCAGGTCTTTATTTTATTTTTTCTCTGTTGACCAAACCCCCAATTGCCTTGAATTTGTCGAGCGGTGTGCAAATAATTATTCTACCGCTCAAGAAGTCATCATGGATAAACCTAAGTCTAGGATCCTTTTCCCTATCCAGGACTATGTTGTCTGCAAGATCCTATCTGTCCCAGATGATTTTGTTCAGTTATCCCAGGAGTACAAAGAAGAAAACATCATTCAATTCTTCCAAAAGTCTATAGCTGAGAATAAGCAAACCTTTTTGAAGTCATGTTTGAATCCTGATAGTGAGGTTATATTTTTATCTTATCTTGTTGACCTAATTTTGTTTAATGAAGAAACCCAGTCATGTATAACTTTAGCCAATCAATTTTTGGGGTTAGACACTACTGGCTATGTTAGAGAGTCATTGTTGAGTCTGTTGTTTTTCTTAAGTACTTTCCCAGTTGAGTCTGAACTTCTAGATCAGTATTTCCAGTCTTGTTTCCTTTAGTTTGATGAGTTCCTAGCTCAGAACCTTCATTCTCAGTTAGTCAACTTCCACGATACAAGAGTTTTCATATTCTAGTCCTTTTTATTGAAGATGTTCTTATTACATAATGAAGATAACTTATAGTCTCCTGAGTTGGTACTCACTAATGAAATGACCCATAATTATTGCAAGCTCATGAATTGTTTGATTGCAAAGATATACAACATTTTATTTCAGGAAAGATTGCCCAGGGTATTACCAGAAATGAAGGAAACATTGCAGCTTTCCCCTAGTAAAAGGATAGGAGATTGGTTCCTTTCAGAGTCTGAAACAATTATAAGGTTATATGGATTTTTGCACCATCCATATATTCTTCCAGCCTTTCTGACAAATAGAATCTTTTCTTTGGAATTTTTAGACAAAGGCTTACAGTTGAGGAAGAACACATTTTGAACTTCACAAAGAGTCTAGTTATTAAATTTCCCGGGGAGGAAGGGTCGTATGTTGTCAAAAGTAGAGTTGCTCTGCCAATAATTAATAATCTTCTTAGAAGCATGGGGTTTTCTTTGAAAGTTTCTATCAACTATGATCCACACCAGATAATATATAAAGGAAGACATGCAAACAAAAACAAGCCTTTTGAACATACTAAAGTAGCTTGACTTAGAGAGGCAGCTAATTGGGAGGATTATCCTAACAAAACCCCGGGTAATATCATCATGAAACAAGACTCGGTTTCATCCATACTTGGAAATAATTCCCCCCCAATGGATATTTCTAACGTAGTTGCAGTTGCTGGTAATATTTCATCATTAATAAGTTTTTCAGGAAATTCAAGAAGAGAGTACATCCAGATTTCATGGACACTGAAGAAGCAAACACTACTAGTACACCGAAGAAGAAGAAAATTTAACAAGAAGTAAAAATGATACAGGTGAAGAAGAGTAGTATGAAAGGTAAAAAAAGCAAGAAAAATCCAAAGTAGCTGGTCTGGAGCTTCAGGAATATGTATTTGATGGAGCAACCCCAAATAAGTATACATCAAAAGAAGAGTGGTTGAACAGTTACAAGGAAAAAGATGGTAAAACTTTTGATGAAACAGTAAAATTATATGAAGAAGTGAGACAATTTCCAAAGCCAAATGTAACTTTAAAAACTGTAAGGGGTCATGCCAAAGATACCCTAATTTTGGCCATGACTATTCGTAATAAGGTATCAGAGGTGAATGTGAATTTAGAGAATATCTCTACCATAGATATGATACATTTTCACAAAGAAACAGGTGATATCCTATATACAAGATTGGAGTCCAATAAAAAGAAAGGTTAGGACCTCCTAGGGAAAGAAAAGGTTGAGAACAAGGCCCTTAGCATCAAAATTAAAAAGTTGCAAGAGGATTTATTGAAGGTTGATGGGCAGTCAGACAAAGGAGCAATGGCTCAAACGTTATTTGATGAAAAAGAGAAAGAAGTTTAGGTGCTTAAAAAGAAATTGAAAATTCCTTCCACTCGGCTTATTCAGACCTCTGAATTGACAGAGTTTGAGAAGGAAAAAGAAACATTAAACACTGAATTGGTATATTATAAATCCAAGTTGTTAAATCTTGAGGAAAAAGAAAAGCAATGGGAAAAAGATGCTAAGCTTCTGATAAAAAGTGAGAAGGACCTAAAAGCTAGGCTCACAACAAAAGAAAAATAATTGCAAGAAAAATGTAAAGAAATTAAAAATCAATCTATTATTAAAGTCTCCTGTGCCAAGGTGCCTAAGTTTTCATATATAGACAACATGGAACTCAGAGTTCTGGCACATGACATGGTTGTTACAGATTTACCTAAACATGAATAGTGGAGAACAATTCATCAATATGGATCAACTAAATACAATTTACATCCATGAAGACATCAAGGAAGACATCGCAAAGGAGTTTCAACGAAAGATATATTTATGATAGAATGTTATTTTTAAAAAATCATTAGTTAAGAAGTTTTGTCATCTCAGAATTATTTTGTAGTGGATAAATGTTTTGACGCATGTAATAAACGGTTGAAACGGTTATATAGTTAGGTTTATTGTTTATCTCGAGGAGCAATTGTATAAATATTCATACATTTGATGAAACAAGGGTTGGAACCCTTGAGATTTTGGAGAACTTGTGTATTCAAATATTTCTTTAATTTACAGAGCCGAAAGTTGGAGTTTTTTCAGAGATTCATGTGTTATTTCATGCTGGAGTCTGTACTTTCCCTTCTTATGTGAATGTTTTTTCTAGTTTTATCTTTTCATTATGGTTTCCTTCATGTCTGAAATGAGAGTATAGTAGTTTAGAATTCATATTTACTATGCTCTAGCTGTTCTTTTCAGATGTCCACCAAATATTTCTTCTAAAGTTGATACATAATTCATTTTACAAATGCTCTTTGTTTATGGTCTATTCATGTTCTTCCTTTTTCACCAGACAATCAAATTTTGACTCTGACTGACTAACTACCTTTCCTCTGTTTAAGAAATTCCATGCAAAAGTTCTGTTTATCTATATTCATATCTTGACTCCATAACCCAATGGTCATGTGTTCAGTTTCAACCAATCCTTCCAATTACAAATTGTTTTGATTATACCTATCTGGCCTTGTTAATATTTTGTGAGAGATCCCTCTCGGAAGAGAAAAAAGCCAATTTTTTGTTTAAAGGTAGTTTTTGTTGTTACCTGGGAATAGCCTTTACAACCTTTGTTAATTTTCCAGTGATAACACTTCCATCATCATTTTGGGAGAAGATGGAGAAGTATACATGACAGGCTCTAGGATACCTGTGAAAAGAACATCATGCATGTTTCTTCGCTACACCACAGAGATTGCAACAACATATTTTCAAGTTTTTCAAACTTGAATCCTGATTCTATCTGCTTAGCTAGAGGGGGGGGATTTTTTTCCCATTAGAGGAAATTTCAATTTAAAATGGGCCTTCCAAAAATAATACAAATTCTATGTCATCATGTATTAGCAAATCAAAATGCTTTAAAATTCAAAAAGGGAGCACCTCGTAAACAATTTTTTAATATAAATTTGGGGATAGGTATCATAAAAAAACTACTTTTTTTGTTCGTATTTTCAACATATCGCCCTGTGTTTTTACTCAAATTTCAATTGGGTGAGCTCGTTGGATGCGGAATTAAATTCCACATCCAACGAGCTCACCCGATCGAAATTTTAGTAAAAACACAGGGAGATATGTTGAAAATATGAATAAAAAAGTATTTTTTTTATTTTCTTCCTCCAAAATTAATAAATATTATTTTATTATTTTAACTACTATTTTATTAATTTTCCTTAGGAGGCCCATTTTGAGTTGAAATTTCTTCTAATTGGCATGTGGTTTTTTCCCCGGTTCCTTGTGTTGAGTAGTTACTTTACTTGTTGTAATGGGTGACCTATGGTCTTAGCTACCATGGCCCACAATTGTCCAAGTTAGCATTCAGGGGGAGTGTTAGGATGATCATCCACCCTTGTCCAATTTGGTCATTATGTCCAAATCAGGAGTCCTTTTAGTCTATTTTTAGTCACTGGCACCATTGGGTCCACTTGGCCTAACTGGGGCACATGTACCAGTTACTAAAGTGTGGGGAACACTAATTGAGGCCAACTGCCACTGATTGCACTTGCATGCATCAATTTAGGAGCCTCCTATATAAATCCCTACAAATTAGGAGCCACTGGGAATGTCGATACCAACCTTGATTAGTTGAGTTCAGTTGGTGACTAGTCAAGCTCAGTTAGAGTCAATTACATTTAGTTTTAGTTCCCTACATTCATTTCTATCCAGTTAGCCCTAGGATTGCATGGCTTCATGCACGTGAGGCGCATTTACTCACCTACCTCAGTCAGTTAGACTAGTTAACACTGAATTAGACACTTGAGTTTGGATTTTGAACTCCGATGAACTTCGATAATGATTTAGACAAGGTCAGTTAACCATTCAATCAAGTAGAGTCCAACCAATTCAAATTTCCTCACATGGATTAGAATTGCATGTGGCTATTTAGCCATTGTACTTCATTGTAATTAATTATCTAATTACTTTTGATTAATGAAATCATTCACAGTTTCAAGCCATTTTTGCACTGTTTCATTCTTCAATTGTCGAGTAAATTGTGTGATATATCTTGTGAGTTGTGTGTTGGTCCACAGATCTTTGTGCTCAATTTAATATGTATGATATTGCATGCAGTGTTTCCCTTACAGTTTTGGGCTGATGATGTAAACATTGTTATTTATTTAATAAACAGAGGGCCTTCAAGCGCTTTGGATAGTGGAATTCCAAAGGAGGCATGGGAAGGTAAACATATAAACTAGTCATTTCTGAGAAATTTTGGTTGTGAAGCATTTGTCCATATTGATAAATATGATAGAACAAAGATTGAAGCTAAATACAAGAAATGTACCTTTATTGGATACGGGATTAATGATTTTGGTTATCGTTTATGGGATTATGAAAAACAAAAAATCATTAGGAGTAGAGATGCAGTATTCAATGAAAAGGTTATGTACAAAGATCAGTTGCATCGAAATAAAGAGTAAAAGGAAAACATAGAGTACACAGTGCTTGATGAAATCAAAGAAAATGAAGTTCCAAAGGCAGCAGAAAATCAAGAGCAGCACCAGGTACCTGAAACTCCTGCAAATGTAAGAAAATATACTAGGTTAAGTAGACCCCCTGAATGATTCTCTCCTTCATTGTATTGTCTATTGATGACTAATTCTGGTGAACCAAAATGTTATGAAGAAGCAATGCAGGTAGAAACTAAAAAGAAGTGGGAGAAAGGCATGGATGAGGAGATGGACTCATTAGTAAGAAACCAGGCTTGGGATCTAGTTAATTTGCTTGTAGGAAAAAGGGCATTGCAGAATAAATGGGTTTACAGGTTGAAGGAAGAAGATGGAGGAAATAAGTGGTACAAGGATAGACTTTTTATAAAGGGGTTCACACAAAAGAAAGGTATACACTTTGATGAAATATTTTCTCCTATTGTTAAAATGACTTGAATCAAAACTATTTTAAGTCTAGTGGTGGTAGAATATTTGCATCTTGAACAGTTATATGTAAAAACAACCTTTATCCATGGGTATTTGGAGGAAGATATTTATATGCAGCAGCCACAAGGATATGAGGTCAAAAGGAAGGAGAATTTGGTTTGCAGGTTGAAGAAGAGATTGTATGGCCTGAAGCAAGCTCCAAGGAAGTGGTATTTAAAATTTGATAAGTTTATGAGAGAGCAAGGTTATAGTAGATGTCATTTTGACCATTGTGTTTATTTCAAGAGGCCAGATAATGGAAGATATATTATCTTGTTATTGTATTTGGATGACATGCTTGTTCTAGGGTCTAACATTCAAGATATAAATGTGTTCAAAATAAAACTAGCTAAATCATTTGCGATGAAGGATTTGGGTGCTGCAAAGCAAATCCTTGGTATGAGAATAACAAGAGACAGGAAAAATCACAAATTGACATTGTCTCAAGGTAAGTACATAGAAAAGGTGTTGGGAAGGTTTAGAATAAAAAATGAAAAACCAGTTAGTACACCTTTGGCCAGCCATTTCAAACTAAGTAAGGATATGTGTCCAACGACATAGGACGAGATAGACAACATGTCTAAGGTTCCCTATTCATCAGTGGTTGGAATCTTGATGTATGCCATGGTGTGCACAAGACCATATATTGCACATGCAATGGGAGTTGTGAGAAGGTATATGAAAAATCCAGGTAAAGAGCATTGGAAAGAAGTACAGTGGATTCTCGGGTATTTGAGAGGTACCACTTCTCATGCATTATTTTTTGGAGGTTCAGACAATGTTCTACATGGATATGTTGATGCAGATATGGAAAGTGATAAAGATATAAGGAGGAGAACCATAGGGTATGTCTTTACTGTGGGTGGAACAATAGTAAGTTGGATTTCAAAATTGCAACAGGTTGTTGCACTTTCAAAAATGGAAGCAGAGTATTTTTCTACTACAGAGGCTAGTAAAGAGATGATTTGGTTGCATAGGTTCATGGAGGAATTGGGTAAGAAACAGGAGAATGGAAGGTTGTACAACGATAGCTAGAGTTCCATTCATATTGCAAAGAACTTGGCCTTTATTTTGAATACTAAACATATACAACTCAAGTACCATTTCATAAGATCTGTTCTAGACAAAGAACTATTAAATTTGGAAAATATACATACTAGCCAGAATCTTGCAGCCATGTTGATGAAGGGAGTAACCAAAGAGAAACTGATTTCCTTCTCGGTTTCTGTTGTCCTTCAAGCATGAAGGTGAAAATAGGAAATTTTCCAATTCCAAGGTCTAGAGCATAGTCTAGTAAGTGCAACAATGGTGGAGTTGTTGTGATCAGTCTCCAAGTGGGATATTGTTGGTTGTGGAGCATGATCTTCTAGATCCATAGATATTATTGATCAGTTGTGTTTGTACCCCATGTTTACTGTACACTCATCCCAAACAGGGGTTGCGGGGGGACCCCAGGTTTGAATCCCTCAAAGAAAATTTTGGGATGTTTGTTGGCCAACAGTTTTGCGGACCCATGGTATTGGGTTAACCGTAGTATTTCCCATGGTATTTCCCCTATAAAAGAAAACATTGTAAAACAATTGTGTATTGTATTGTAGAATTGTAAAAAATCTTTGTGGTTGTGAGAGACAGAGACTGTGAAAGTGTGAAGAGAAAGTACAATGGTGCTGCTACAAGTTGTATCCCTTCATCTTTCTAAACATTAATAAAAGGACTGAAAATTTTTGTGTGGATGTAGCCCATAATTTGGGTGAACCACGTTATATATGTGTCTCTCTGTAATGTTTTTAATGTGTTTTGCATCTTGTTTAATGATTTAACTGTATAACTGTTATTGATCTGTGATCTTGTTTTCTAACAAATTTTTGGACAACCAAACCTAGTCACCACATGATCGAACAAAATCCTAGATTAAGTATCTATAGTACATTCTATGACTAGTGCTTCTTCATCCCTGGTGAATTAATAGGACACACAAAATTGACATCGCATATATCAACACCTGTATAGTTACTTGTGGTACCAGTATCATTTCATCTCATTGAGATGGTTTCCCTATGCATTTTAAGATATCACAACTACTGCAATAATCCACAACATCTTCATGAAGGGTAGGAAACCATAATCCTTCTTGTAAAATCTTGTGCATTGTCTCTTTCCCTGCATAGTGGCCTCCTGCTACGCTAGCATGAGATTCATTCAACACCATTGATTGCTCATTTTTTAAGACACAACAACATAGTATCTCAACTGGTCCCATATTATATAATTATCCAACTATCAGTTGAATTTCTGCAACTTTTACGACCAATTGTTCCTTCTATGTTGCGCTAAATCCTTCTGGTGCACTCCTCGTAGTCAAGAAATGTACAACGTCTTCATAATAGTCATCAACCATTTTTACCACAAATAATTGCGCGTCAAGAATATTGTCATCTAAACTAGTAGGTTCTTCCCCAATTTCTAACCTTGAAAGATGGTCAAGGACTACATTCAATCTTCCTAGTTTTACAACAATTTCAAAATCAAATTATTGGAAGAGAAGAATCCATCGACATATCTTCCCCCCCAACACTAGCTTATTGACCAAGTATTTCAAAGCACAATGGTATGTAAACATATTGAAGTGACCACGCAATAAGTAGTGTCAGGATTTATGAAGTGCATATACCATAGCAAGTCCTTCTCGCTCTATTGTCGTATAATTTTTCTCTGCACTCACAACTTTTTACTAGCAAATGAAATAGGGTGATCAATAGATCCCTCACCTGATTGTGCAGGAAATGCTCCTAGCATGATAGATGATGCATCGACATGCATATGAAATTATTTCCGCCAGTCAGGAAATACTAAAATAGGTTTTGAAACCGTATTCTCTTTAAGGACATCAAGACTCTTTTGACATTGCTCATTCCACTAAAATTTAACATCTTTCTTCAATAATTTCTCCATATGAGCAATGATTTCCAAATATCCTCTAATAAATTTATTGTAGTAACCAGTATGACCTAGCATGGTCCTTAATTGTTTAACCGATGATGGTGTGGGTAGGTCGATAATGATTGGAATCTTCGTTGGGTCCATTAGCATTCCCTCTTAGCATACAATATGACCCAACAAAATACCAAAAGGGGCACAAAAAATACACTCCTTCATATTTAAAGATATTTGAAACTATCTACAACATTCAAGCTTCATCCAAAGATTATCAATATGATCCTTAATCAACCAATATACTATCCAACCATCAAAATAGACTTCCATAAATTTATGAATAAAATATTTAAAAGTAGCTACCACTATCCTAGAAAAAATAGTAGGCACATTCTTAAGCTCGAATGGCATTACCTTGTAATGGAAACAACCCCACTATGTCACAAAGGTGGTATTATGTTGATCCTCTTTTGGAATCTTGACTTGATGGTATCTATAAAATAAATCAATAAAAGATTACACCTCTTTCCCCCCTACATTCTCCAAGACATCTGTAAAAGGTGTAGGAAACATATCATGTAAACAAACATCGTTTATATA
>LPNX011168785.1:223972-272372 GCA_001517045.1 Pseudotsuga menziesii
ATTAATTTAGGCATTGATTTAGTCATCGATAGTCAATGATTTAGTCATTGATGTAGTCATTGATGTAGTCACGGATTTAGTCACAGATTTAGTCATTGATTTCGTCACTAATTTAGTCATTGATTGCAACAATTAATGACCAAATATACAACTAAATAAACTACTAGATGATAACAATTTAATGACTAAGCTAAATACGACTAAGATACTGGAAATTAGCTACTAATAGTCGTATATATGTGAATTTAGTCGTTTAGTCACAAATTTATGATAGGGCACGGACGAATCGAACCACCAACCTCCTGCCTATAATTAGGCAAGCGCTCTACCATTGAGATAGAACCCTTTAATAAGTTGTTATTGCTTGACAATGATAATATTCAAACAAATTTATGATAGATTTCAATCTACAAACTACATAATTATTACTATTACAACTTACCAGTAACTAGTATTTATGATAAACTAATTCATGAGAGCTATGTACAATTTTCCCTATTTGGCATATCCATTCATGTTACCAGAGAGAAAAAAA
Organism: Pseudotsuga menziesii; assembly: GCA_001517045.1. Classification (NCBI taxonomy): domain Eukaryota; kingdom Viridiplantae; phylum Streptophyta; class Pinopsida; order Pinales; family Pinaceae; genus Pseudotsuga; species Pseudotsuga menziesii. The sequence continues at coordinate 224,508 of LPNX011168785.1, forward strand.
TACTTATGTGATGAATGTGATACAAATTAAGTCAACCAATTTACGAAATATCTCTTGGCGTGCCTGAATATATGAGAAAAATATCATTATATAAAATCAAGCAAAGTAAAAGTCAAATAAAGTAAGAAAACCTTACCATTCATAAAACAATATATCAGTGACAATATAAAAATACATGAAAGCGAAAGATTTTAGACTGAGTGTTGCAAAGCATAAGCTACAATATCAGCCAATTCTAGAAAATGAAACATATTTTTATAGAAGTCTGAAGACTACCAAAATAAGAAAGCTATAGAAATTCAACACATATTTCAAAAACAGATGAATGAAATAATAAAAGCATACCCAACATTATAGTTGACACATTTTATATGAAAATCAATGTGAAACATTCAATCATGTTTGTAAGTTTATCTTTGGCCAACCTTCCTTAGATATAGCCACAACTAGACTCATACAAATAATTATCAGAACCAATGGCACTCCAGAAGTGCAACACAGGCAAAGTAATAAAGACAAGAAAAAAAATCACCATAACGAAGGTAAGATTTGAGAACAAACAAATGTTGTATGGTGGTTCTATTGTATTTGGACACACGAGTGCGATAAGAAACATCAATTAGAAGATAACCAATTAGTTAATTTTCAGTTATTAGCCCTTGACTCTTTTACAAGGCAAGTTGAAGAGAATGAGACAAACCTGTTCTCCCATAATTTAACCTCCCTGCTAACACGAACTTCCTATATCTTCTTGATGGTATTCAAAGTATTTTGAACAACATTTATATCACATCTCTTAGGCCTATTTCTTCTTCTCTCAAACTCAAACGTTGATGGCTAAACATGAAGTTTTAGACAGCACAACCCTCATGTGCGCTACCCCCATGCATTTATATGCCAGGGCAACAACTGCCATTTCTTATGGTTGGGTAAGTTATTTTATTGATTCTTGAGTACAACTGTGGCCACACCATTGTGGTTGGGCGAGCCTACTGAGACGGTACACTGTGAAGGTTGGAAATCCATGATACATAAGTGCCTTTTATCCTCATCCTGGCCTTTCACAATACTGGCTTACCAGCTTCACTACATATTACAAGAAAGAACAGACCAATACCAAAGATGACACCTTGAAGGAATTACAATACAGAAAGACGTGCTATCACTGCTACAGTGATACTGGAAAACATAGTGACAATTCCACTCTATCACCAAGGAAACCATAGCTATTTTTAATGAAAAAATAAAAAAATACAATGATTGCAATTAGATATTATGCCCTTTTGCTGGAATAATATTACAAGTACAATAGAGATTAGAATTCCTATGCATCTAGGTCAGGCTTTGATGGGTACTCAAGACCGTGAAGTGCAGGAATCCTTCTCAAGTCCTCTTCAAAGTACGCAGGAATTAACCAATATAATTTATGTGTTCCAAACACCTGTAAACCATAATGGCATCAATGCCTAGTATTTGCACAAATCACACAAATCCTATTAAATAAAAATCTCATTATGAGGTACCTACTCAAAATTCCTTTTGCGCCCTAGGTCATATCTCTACTTTGGGGCAGTCTTCTTTTCATATGCCTGAAAGTTAAAAAAGATCAACCCCTCAATCAGGGCATAAAATAGAACAATGCAGGACATACAAAATTCAATAGAAAGAACACTTTACCTCAATTGTCGTTGTATTTCCAAACACCAAGGAAATGTGCATGTTGAGAAAACCAATAACACTTAGTGCAAAAACTAGATTCAACACTGAACACACAAAAAATGGGCATCATTTACTATAAATGTAAGTAGAAACATATGGCAAGTTCCACTAATTGAGGAGACTGAAAGGAACAATACCATCAAAAGCCACAGTGAATATACAATAGATACACATAAAAGATACAAATTAAACACACAAAAGATCCAAATCGCATATCTATAAATATGCTTACCAAATCCAAGGAAGGTAGTGGCAAGTGATCTAGGTGTGCCAAAACTTTCGTCCTCACTAAAGAAGGCTATAAAATGTGGCAGCAATGCAAGTGTAACAAGGGTTGTCTCAAAAAATGTGTAGAACTGCAATAACAACAAAAGACTGGAAAATATGAAAACGATGGATATGTTTACAATCCAAACAAAATCATATGGAAAATCAAACACTAAATATCTAACATAACTGCTGAATTCTCTATATTTGTCAAAGGGCCTAGCCTTTAGAATAATAGGAACATGGTCAAGAAGACAACACATATTCATATCTTTAGACAAAGCCCAATCCAAATTGTAAGTTTATTCTTTATACTTGTGCAATGTGGTCATTTGATTCTTTTCAAAATCGGTTCCATTCAAGGATCACATCCTATGACCAAATCCTACAAGGGTAAGTTGCAAGAAAAAGGTTGGTACCCAAATGCAAAATACAAGTCAAGCTTGAACTAAATCACAAGAATTACAAAGCTGAATAGAAAAATATTGTTGCTAGGATTTTGAAACCATAAGAGAGGTGACAAGGATATCAACAATGTCACGCAACCAAATGATTTGGATGACAAAATTTATTGACCTGGTCTAACTCACAGGAATCGTGACATTGAAGAGAAATTTTACATTGCCGAGATTTTGAAACCTTAAGAGAGGTAACACCGTAGCAAGGATATTGACAATTTCTTTCAACCAAATGATTTGGAAGACAATTTATTGACCTACATCTCCTTTCAATAGGAAGGCTACTCCATCTCAATCCATAAAATTATATATAAAATACAGTAACCCTACATGCAGAGAGGAGAGTTTGACTAGAAATGACCTTGCAATGGCATCATTCATAAAACAATGAAATCAATAGGGCCCTTATAGACAGTAAAGTCCTAATCAACCATTTTTATGAAGGGTTGGTCCTAAAAGGTCAACCCAATAAGGTCCTTGCCAACCCTTTTGATTAGCTTAGCTCAAAAAAAGTCAAACCTCTAACAATACAAGAGATGAAAGATAAGTAGTATTTTATCATTCAATAAGGCGTTTTACTTATTACCCCTAATTACATCAAGATTCAAAAAATCTTATAAAGATGATTCAATTACAAAGATAACATTAAATACTATTTTATTTTCAGCTTCTCATATTTCCATATTTTAGGAACAGTGTTAGTACTCCATCGAATTGTCGTCTCCTCCATTTTGAAGGTGGAATTCATTGATATCCATCCACCTAATCAATCACCTCATCATATCTTATTTTCTGAAGCACAAATCTAGCTTGGTAATTTTGTTGACACAATGACATATCTTCTCACCAAAGAAAGGATCCACCTAAGAAAAATATATTGCTATCTCTTCTTAATGAAGAAAGATAGAACACACCTTGACAGGTGAAGAACTCAACTTATGCACCTAATGGAAATCTATGTTACTGATTAAAAAATACTGTATTTTCAGATGTTGCCTAGAAAAAATCAACTTCTTCCTCATTTGGTTCTTCTCCTTCTTAATTCGAAGCCATGTAACTTCTTTCAGCGTTCCTTACTTTGCCTTTCAGTACATCATTTGCCCTGATTTTCAACACCATCCACTATGACCCAGTTTTCCACAAAAACGACAATTTCACCCCTTTTTGCATTCTTGTTAACTCCTTTTGTTTCATATTTGCTTTTTATTTTTCTAAAGAAGAGTCTTTCTTCATATTTTTCATCATTAGACTCAAATTTTTCTTTTTTCATAAACATCAAAATAAGTCTTTAAAGATTGGGATGGAATATTGTTGTGTATACCTGCAATGTTACTATATTTGGAAGGTAAGATGTTTAATAAAATGGTCTTGACCTCATCTTCTTCCACTTGGATACATGATTTTGTCTACTACTGTATTAATGAATGTAATGAAACAATATGGTTGGAGACATGTAAATTTCAAAAAATCATGGTGAAGACAAATTCAGAAATTTCACCTCTTTTACTTGAGATTTCTTGAATTTATTTCCTATGGACGTTCAGGCTTATCACTGAATCTGATATATAAATTTCAGCAGCAGATATTTCAGTTATGTACAACCAATTAGATTTCAGTGCTGAAATATAAGTGCCTTTTATCCTCATCCTGGCCTTTCACAATACTGGCTTACCTGCTTCACTACATATTACAAGAAAGAACAGACCAATACCAAAGATGACACCTTAAAGGGCTTATGATATAGAAAGAGGTGCTATCACCACTACAGTGATCCTGGCAGGCCTAGTGACAAGTCAACTCTATCACCAAGGAAACCACAACTATTTGTAATGAAAAAAGAAAAACTACAATGATTGCAATTAGATATTATGCCCTTTTGCTAGAAGAATATTACAAGTAAAACTGAGATTAGAATTCATGTGCATCCAGGTCAGGCTTTGATGGGTACTCAAGACCGTGAAATGCAGGCATCCTTCTCAAGTCCTCTTCAAAGTATGCAAGAGTTAACCAATATAATTTATGTGTTCCAAACTCCTATAAACCATAATGGCATCAATGCCTAGTATTTGCACAAATCACACAGATCCTAATAAATACAAAATCTCATTATGAGGTACCTACTAAAAATTCCTTTTGTGCCCCAGGTCATACCTCCACTTTGGGTAGTCTTCTTTTCATATGCTTGAAAGTTAAAAAAGATCAACCCCTCAATTAGGGCATAAAACAAAACAATGCATGACATACAAAATTCAATAGAAAGAACACTTTACCTCAATTGTCATTGTATTTCCAGACACCAAGGAAATGTGCATGATGAGAAAACCAAGAACACAGTGCAAAAACCAGATTCAACAATGAAAACACAAAACATGGGCATCATTTACTATAACTGTAAGTAGAAACATATGGCAAGTTCCACTAATTGAGGAGACCAAAAGGAACAATACCATCAGAAGCCATAGTGAATATACAGTAGATACACATAAAAGATACAAATTAAACACAAAAAAGATCCAAATCGCATATCAATAAATATGTTTACCAAATCCAAGGAAGGTAGTGGCAAGTGATCCAGGTGATCCGGTGGATTATTCATCTTCAAAAATTACACTAATCCAATATGGTACAAGGTTCATTAATCGATGGTTTTAACTCATATGCTAAAATCCCTTGACATTTGTGGCAACGCGCAGTTATCGTATGAGTCGCGCAGTTATCGCACGCCGCATAGTTATCGCATGGTGCGTAGCTTATCACAGGGGCACGCAGCTATCGCATAGTGCGCAGCTTATCGCATGGGCGTGCAGTTATGTATGGGCCGCGCAACTTGCGAGCCGTCCAATTGAACATCGAATGGTTCGTGGAGGTTACTCACATGCTGCGACAGCAGATCGGGTATATGGCGACGTCCTTATATACCGCAACATTTATAGGCTGCAACAACGGATCGGGTATATGGCGAATTCCTTATATACCGCGACATTTTATGCTGCAAAGTTGATGGTGACATCAAACGGTTACGTTACGTGGCATAGCCAGTTACAAGTCATTGTAACGTGTTGTGAGTCGGCACATGTGCGTGGAGTTGGTTGCAATGTTTCGGGGATCTGGAATGTCATGGTAACATAACACTTGGGCTATGACTTGGCGGGATGGCATGATTCAGTTTTATCATATGGTTGTAATGATAATCAAGAAAATAACAGCTGTAGTGAACGAATCAAACCTGCTACTTATCCTCTCGCTAAACGCTTAAATAGAGGATGTTGGCCACCGTTCAGGGGGACGGAAGAGGACAGACAGAGTGGAGAGACGCATATTTCTTAGAGCACAGAGCATCATTTTCTCTGTTATGAGAAGCTTAGAGAGATTTTGCTACGAAGTGTCCAGATGTTGTTACTGTAGAAGTAGACATTCTCTATTATAGTTTAGCTTTCTTGTCTTTGGATGCTAATTGTAATTTCCAGAAGAGAGCTCTTCAAGACTTTGTACAGCATTCTGTTTACAGTTGTTGAAGTTGTTTCCAGAACCATTTTTGTACCATTTCAAAGAGATAAATTGGATCGGTACCCATTGGAGAGGGACCCGGAGACGTAGCCTAGTGGAGGGGGTGAACTCCATTATCAACTTCTGTTTATGACTCTCTGTTTCTGTGTTTCTTCTTTGCATCTGTTATCAGTGTTGTTTTCCATTCTGAGCATTTAATTCCTGTTAATGTTGTTCCATTAATTAACCTGTTGATCGCATTCTTTTACAACAAACTTTTAATGCACACAAGTTGAGGTCCAACGGATCATGTTATCGTATCAAAGCTGGTTGACTGCTTGTGCAAGTTTGTGAATGCTTACTAGGTTCAGGTTAAAGCGTGGTGAAGGAGAATTAATTGAAGGAGATCCTGAGATTGGCTCCAGGAGAACATTCTCAAGAACCATGTCTTCTCCACGAGGGGAAGAAGAAGGACATACAGAACGGGAAAAACCTGTTATTTCAGAAACTGAGTTTCTGGAGGCTTTTATGAGCATGAAAGCCATGATGGAAATTCTACTCGATGAGTGAGTAGAAAGGAAGAAGAAAGAAGAAGGATCTTCATCCAAAGATGCAGAAGTGAAGAAGGAAGAAAAGGGTAAAGGAGAAGGAGGTGATGGTGATCCTCCTGACACTAATCAAACTTTCTCTTCTTCTCATACTTCTCATTCAAATAATGCAACTCCTAATATGCCTTATTTCAAATTGGATGTGAAATTTGAATTGATAATTTATAATGGAGATTTAGATGCTGAAAAGTTAGACAATTGGATCAAGCAGCTTAAAGTATATTGCAGGGTGCAGGGCATTACTGATGACCCTTCCAGGATTCAGTTGGCCACTTTGAGGATGAGTGGAATGGCTCTTACTTGGTGGGAGAGCAAGATTCAGCAAGATCTTCGAAAGAATGGTAAAATTATTTCAGTTTGGAATGAATTCATTGAAGTATTAAGGAAGCAATTTTATCCTTTAGGTCACATGCAGCAATTAATAATGAGCTGGCAAACTTTTAGACAAGCTAAAGGACAAAGCATTCAAGAATATACTCATGAATTTAGAAATAGGGCTATTGCATTGAATGTTGCATTAGATACCCAGGAAACTCTTCTTAAGTACATTGGTGGTATGCATTCGTATTTGTGACATACTTTGTTGATGTTTAACCCCAGTACCTTGGATGATGTATGTGTCCAAGCAACACATTTAGAAGCCAGGGGTAAGCATGCTAATGATACTTTTGTGAAGAAATCCTTTAAATTTGACAGCAAATCGAAAGGTAAAGATACGGGGAAAAAGAAGATGGTTACTGTTAAGAAAGAGGGTGACAAGCCTACATGTTCACATTGTCAGAAGGGACATGATGTCTCTAAGTGTTGGAAACTTCATCCGGAGTTAAGGCCAAAGAAGTACGGAGGAAACAAAGATAACGGCAACGCAAAAGCTACTGCAGCAGTTATTCAGGACTTAGGATCCGACTCAGGTGATGAAACAAAGGTTACAGCTGTCGGGATCCAGGGTAAGAATAAAAGTATCTCACTTCCCATTGATGCAAAATCAAGTTCTAGTGCAAGTACAAATATGCCATCTACTTCTAAGCTAAATGATAAAGATAGAAGTTCACAGTTTCATGTTCATGTCATTACAAATCACACAAAGATTGATACATTGTTTGATAGTGGTTCACAAGTAAATCTGATATTAGAAGAAGTGGTTAAGAAATTGCATTTAGTTATTATGCCTCATGAAAAGCCCTATCCTCTAGGTTGGGTTATTAATGATACACGATTGCAAGTTACAAAGAAATGTGTATTGAAGTTTTCCATTACTGAAAAGTTCATAGATGAGGTAGAACTAGATGTAGTACCACTTGACATTTGTGAAATTGTACTTGGGAGTCCATATTTGTATGGATGGAAAGCAGTCTTTTATAGAGAGCAGAATAAGTATCATCTTTTTAAAGATGGTGTAGAATATATTGTATGAGCACATAAGATAAAGACCAATCTAGCCATAATCTCTGCAGGACAAATGAAGAGGTTGGTAAATGCTAGTAAGAATTTTTTGTTAATGATGGTTAAGGTGAAAAATGATGAGATCTCTAAATCTTTTGAAGGGTGTGACCCTGAGCATAAATCTGAACTAATTGAAACCATTTCTGAGTATGATGATTTGTTTCAAGATCTAAAAGGGTTACAACCAAATAGAGAGATTCAGCATGAGATACATTTGCAGCAAGATGTGCCACTCCTGAACATCGCTATGTACCAGATGTCTGTGATGCAGAATGAAGAAATCAAGAAGCAGGTTCAAGAGCTGATTGAGAAGGGGGTCATCCGGCCAAGCACTTCTCCTTGTGGCTCTCCTATAGTCTTGGTTCCGAAGAAGGATGGGTCTTGGAGGATGTGTATCGACTATAGGGCCCTTAACAAAATCACCATTAAAAACAGGTATCCTCTTCCCCGCATTGATTATTTGCTTGATCAGTTGAAACATGCAACTTAGTTTACAAAATTGGATCTGTGTAGTGGGTATCATCAAATCCGTGTTTCTGAAAATGATGCTTGGAAAATAGCTTTTAAATTGAAACAGGGTTTGTATGAATGGCTTGTGATGCCTTTTGGGCTCTGCAACGCACCTGCTACTTTCATGCGGGTCATGAATGATGTTTTTCGTTCATTCATTGATGATTTTGTAATTGTATATCTGGATGATATCCTTGTGTTTAGAAAAACATGGGAAGAGCATGTTGTACATGTGAAGAAAATTTTAGATATACTGAGAAAGGAGAAGCTTTATGTAAAAATTTCTAAATGTGAATTTGCTAAAACTTCTTTAGTATATCTGGGCCATATTATTGGTGGAGGCCACCTATGAGTGGACCCAGCCAAGGTTGATGTCATTGTAAACTGGCCATGACCTAACACCATTACTGAAATCAGAAGTTTTCTAGGTGCAGTTCAGTATTGGAGGAAATTCATTTCTAGGTTTTCTTCCATTGCTGCTCCATTACATGCGTTGACAAGCATTAAAGAAGTTTTCTAGTGGGGAGGCAAGCCTCAGAGAGCCTTCGACAATTTGAAGGAAAGGATTAGCACCGCACCAGTTCTGACATTGCCAGATTTGCAGCAGCCATTTGAGATCAAAACCAATGCCAGTGGGTTTGCCATGGGAGCCGTTTTGATGCAAGGGAGAAAGCCAATTTGTTACCATTCAGAAACATTCTCTACTGCAGTAAGTAACTATCCGACCTATGACAAAGAATTGTATGCTTTAGTACAGAGTGTGAAGAAGTGGAAACATTATATCATGGGAAAATAAACAGTCATACATACTGATCATAGGCCACTTCAATAATTACAATATCAGACTAAAATACAACAAAGTAGGCATTTAAGATGGATGGGATTCTTACAACAGTTTCATCTTGTAATTAAGTACAAAAAGGGAATTCATAATAAGGTAGCAGACATGTTATCAAGGCCTCCTACAAATGCTTCAATCATTCTTCAAAAAAGTTCATTAACACATGAAAGTTATATTGAACAGTATGCAGAAGATAAAGATTTTAAGGAAGTATATGCATCACTAATACATGGTAAACAGGAAGAGAACTATTATGTGCATAATCTACTTTTGTATCATCTTGGTAAACTCTATATTCCAGAGAAAGAACGAGTGCATGTGATTCGAGAAGCACATAGTTCATTGATTGCAGGACATTTTGGTGTAAGTAAAACATTGTCTGTATTGCAGAATCATTGTTATTGCCCTCAAATGAAAGAAACTGTAGCTAAATTTATAAAAGGTTGTGTTATGTGTGCGACAAGTAAGCCTAGCAATAGGGAATTGGGTTTGTACACACTGCTTCCAGTTTCTTCTCATCCTTGGGAAATCATTTCTATGGACTTTGTAGGGGGACTACCTATGTCTAGGAAAGGACATGATTACCTATATGTTGTTGTGGATAGATTCAACAAAATGTGTATCTTAATGCCATGTAACAAACAGATCACTACTGAACAAACAGCTCATCTATTCTTTCAGAATGTTTGGGTACATTTTGAGCTACCCATGTCTATTATATCTGATTGAGATTCCCGGTTCTTGGGAGAATTCTGGTCAACTTTATGGGAGCTTATGGATACTAAACTTAAGAAAAGTACAGCTTTTCATCCACAGACCGATGGGCAAACAGAGGTAGTGAACAGGACAGTGGTTCAGCTACTCAAAGGATAATGTAGTAAACATCCAAAACTTTGGAATGAGCAGTTGCAGTATATACAGCATGCTTACAATCATGCAGTTCATTCTTCCACGAAAAAATATCCTTTTGAAACTTGTTTTGGTTATCTGCCAAAAACACTGATGGACTTCTCTTTTGGCAAAGATGCAGTGGATGGACATCATGATGCAGATAAAGCTCTAAGGTTCATTTAGAGAATCCAAGCGATGCAGCAGGCAGTTCAGGAACAGTTGGAGAAGAGCCAGGAAAAGTACAAAGCTAGGCATGACAAGCATCGAGTTGATCATCAATTTTAGGTTGGTGACAGAGTTTGGTTACATATCACCAAAGACAGAATGAAAGGTGAAGGTAAAAAGCTTAAGCCTATCAGGTATGGTCCTTTTGAGATCTTGGAAAAGATCGGTACTAATGCTTTTCGCTTGAATTTACCTCCATACATGCAAATTTATTCACTTATCAATGTTGAGAATCTTAAATTGTATGAGCCTCCTATGATCATGGATGAGGAAACTAACACACATATTCCTTCAGTTGATGATATGGCACCTGAATATATGAGTGAGTTGCAGGATGATGTTATTCTTGACAAAAATGTAAGGACTTCACGAAGGGGGAATGCTGAGTACCTTCGAGTGGGGCTGAAAGGCATGCATCCTAGCAAAGCAAGATAGATGGAGATTGGAAAAGTGAGGGAGCTGTACCCTCACTTACTTGCCAAATGATTCAAGCTTTTGGTGGTCCAAAAGCTCTTCAATGGGGAGGAATGATCCGTTGGATTATTCATCTTCAGAAATTACACTGATCCAATATGGTACAAGGTTCATTAATCGATGGTTTTAACTCATATGCTAAAATCCCTTGACATTTGTAGCAACACACAGTTGTCGTATGAGCTGCGCAGTTATCGCATGGTGCGCAGCTTATCGCATGGGCGCGCAGCTATTGCATGGTGCACAGCTTATCGCATGGGCGCGCAGCTATCGCATGGGCTTGCAGTTATGTATGGGCCGCACAGCTTGCGATCCGTCCAGTTGAACATCGAATGGTTCGTGGAGGTTACTCACATGCTACGACATTTATAGGCTGCGACAACGGATCGGGTATATGGCGACGTCCTTATATACCGCGACATTTATAGGCTGTGATAGCAGATCAGGTATATGGTGAAGTCTTTATATACCGCGACATTTTATGCTGCGAAGTTAATGGTGACATCAAACGGTTACGTTATGTGGCATAGCCAGTTGCAAGTCATTGCAACGTGTTGTGAGTCCGCACATGTGCATGGAGTTGGTTGCAACGTTTCGGGGATCTGGAATGTCGTGGTAACATAATGCTTGGGCCATGACTTGGCGGGATGGCATGATTCAGTTTTAGCATATGGTTGTAACGATAATCAAGAAAATAACATCTGTAGCGGATGAATCAAACCCGTTACTTATCCTCTCGCTAAACGCTTAAATAGAGGATGCTGGCCACCATTCAGGGGGACGGAAGAGGACAGACAGAGTGGAGAGACGCATATTGCTTAGAGCGCAGAGCATCATTTTCTCTGTTATGAGAAGCTTAGAGAGCTTTTGCTGCGAAGTGTCCAGATGCTGTTACTGTCGAAGTCGACATTCTCTGTTATAGTTTAGCTTTCTTATCTTTGGATGCTAATTGTAATTTCCAGAAGAGAGGTCTTTAAGACTTTGTACAGCATTCTGTTTACAGTTGCTGAATTTGTTTCCAGAACCATTTTTGTAACATTTCAAAGAGATAAATTGGATCAGTACCCATTGGAGAGGGACCCGGAGACGTAGCCCAGTGGAGGGGATGAACTCCGTTATCAACTTCTGTTTATGACTCTATGTTTCTGTGTTTCTTCTTTGCATCCGTTATCAGTGTTGTTTTCCATTATGAGCATTTAGTTCTTGTTAATGATGTTCCATTAATTAACCTATTGATCGCAGTTTTTTACAACAAACTTTTAATGCACACAAGTTGAGGTCCGACGGATCACCAGGTGTGCAAAAAATTTCATCCTCACTAAAGAAGGCTATAAAATGTGGCAGCAATGCTAGTGTAACAAGGGTTGTCTCAAAAAATGTGTAGAACTGCAATAATAACAAAAGACTGGAAAATATGAAAACGATGGATATGTTTACAATCCAAACAAAATCATATGGAAAAGAAAACACTAAATATCTAACATAGCTGCTGAATTTTGTATATTTTCCAAAGGGCCTAGCCTTGAGAATAACAGGAACACGGTCAAGAAGACAACACATATTCATATCTTTAGACAAAGCCCAATCCAAATTGTAAGGTTATTCTTTATACTTGTGCAATGTGGTCATTTGATTCTTTTCAAAATCGGTTCCATTTAAGGATCACATCCTATGACCAAATCCTGCAAGGGTAAGTTGCAGGAAAAGGGTTGGTACCCAAATGCAAAATACAAGTCAAGCTTGAACTAAATCACAGGAATCACGAACCTGAATAGAAAAATATTGTTTCCAAGATTTTGAAACCATAAGAGAGGTGACAAGGATATCAAAAATGTCACTGAATCAAATTATTTGGATGACAAAATTTATTGACATGGTCCAACTCACAGGAATCGTGACATTGAATAGAAATTTTACATTGCCGAGATTCTGAAACCTTAAGAGAGGTAACACCGTAGCAAGGATATTGACAGTTTCTTTCAACCAAATGATTTTGATGACAGTTTATTGACCTACAGCTCCTTTCAAGAGGAAGGCTTCTCCATCTCAATTCATAAAATTATATATAAAATACGGTAACCCTACATGCAGAGAGGAGAGTTTGACTGGAAATGACCTTGCAATGGCATCATTCATAAACAATGAAATCAATAGGGCCCTTATAGACAGTAAAGTCCCGATCAATCCTTTTTATGAAGGGTTGGTCCTAAAAGGTCAACCCAATAAGGTCCTTGCCAACCCTTCTAATTAGCTTAGATCAAAAAATATCAAACCTCTAACAATACAAGAGATGAAAGATAAGAAGTATTATTTTATCATTCAATAAGGCGTTTTACCTATTACCCCTAATTACATTAAGATTCAAAAAATCTTATAAAGATGATTCAATTACAAAGATAACATTAAATACTATTTTATTTTCAGCTTCTCATATTTCCATATTTTAGGAACGGTGTTGGTACTCCATCGAATTGTCGTCTCCTCCATTTTGAAGGTGGAATTCAATGATATCCATCCACCTAAGCAATCACCTCACCATATCTTCTTTCCTGAAGAACAAATCCAGCTTAGTAATTTTGTTGACACAATGACATATCTTCTCACCAAAGAAAGAATCCACCTAAGCAAAATATATTGCTATCTCTTCTTAATGAAGAAGGATAGAACACACCTTGACAGGTGAAGAACTCAACTTATGCACCCAATGGAAATCTATGTTACTGATTAAAAAATACTGTATTTTCAGATGTTGCCTAGAAGAAATCAACTTCTTCCTCATTTGGTTCTTCTCCTTCTTAATTCGAAGCCATGTAACTTCTTTCAGCGTTCCTTACTTTGCCTTTGAGTACATCATTTGCCCTGATTTTCAACACCATCCACTATGACCTAGTTTTCCACAAAAACAACAATTTCACCCTTGTTTGCATTCTTGTTAACTCCTTTTGTTTCATATTTGCTTTTTCTTTTGCTAAAGAAGAGTCTTTCTTCATCTTTTTCATCTTTTTCATCATTAGACTCAAATTTTTCTTTTTTCATAAACATCAAAATAAGTCTTTAAAGATTGTGATGGAATATTGTTGGGCATACCTGCAATGTTACTGTGTTTGGAAGGTAAGATGTTTAATAAAATGGTCTTGACCTCATCTTCTTCCACTTGGATACATGATTTTTTCTGCTACTGTATTAATGAATGTGACGAAACAATATGGTTGGGGACATGTAAATTTCAAAAAATCATGGTTAAGACCAATTCAGAAATTTCACCTCTTTTACTTGAGATTTCTTGAATTTATTTCCTATAGACGTTCAGGCTTATCACTGAATCTGAAATATAAATTTCAGCAGCAGATATTTCAGTTCTGTACAACCAATTACATTTCAGTGCTGAAATATAAGTGCCTTTTATCCTCATCCTCGCCTTTCACAATACTGGCTTATCAGCTTCACTACATATTACAAGAAAGAACAGACCAATACCAAAGATGACACCTTTAAGGACTTACAATACAGAAAGAGGTGCTATCACAGCTACAGTGATCCTGGCAAGCATAGTGACAAGTCAACTCTATCACCAAGGAAACCACAGCTATTTGTAATGAAAAAAGAAAAACTACAATGATTGCAATTAGATATTATGCACTTTTGCTGGAAGAATATTAAAAGTACAACAGAGATTAGAATTCCTGTGCGTCTAGGTCAGGCTTTGATGGGTACTCAAGACCGTGAAGTGCAGGCATCCTTCTCAAGTCCTCTTCAAAGTATGCAGGAATTAACCAATATAATTTCTGTGTTCCAAACACCTGTAAACCATAATGGTATCAATACCTAGTATTTGCACAAATCACAGAGATCCTAATAAATACAAAATCTCATTATGAGGTACCTGCTCAAAATTCCTTTTGCGCCCCAGGTCATACCTCCACTTTGGGGTACTCTTCTTTTCATATGCCTGAAAGTTAAAAAAGATCAAGGCCTCAATCAGGGCATAAAACACAACAATGCAGGACATACAAAATTCAATAGAAATAACACTTTACCTCAATTGTCGTTGTATTGCCAGACACCAAGGAAATGTGCATGATGAGAAAACCAAGAACACTTAGTGCAAAAGCCAGATTCAACACTGAAGACACACAACATGGGCATCATTTACTATAAATGTAAGTAGAAACATATGGCAAGTTCCACTAATTGAGGAGGCTGAAAGGAACAATACCATCAGAAGCCACAGTGAATATACAGTAGATACACATAAAAGATACAAATTAAACACACAAAAGATCCAAATCGCATATCTATAAATCTGCTTACCAAATCCAAGGAAGGTAGTGGCAAGTGATCCAGGTGTGCCAGAAAATCCGTCCTCACTAAAGAAGGCTATAAAATGTGGCAGCAATGTTGTGTAACAAGGGTTGTCTCAAAATATGTGTAGAACTGCAATAACAGCAAAAGACTGGAAAATATGAAAACGATGGATATGTTTACAATCCAAACAAAATCATATGGAAAAACAAACACTAAATATCTAACATAACTGCTGAATCCTCTATATTTTCCAAAGGGCCTAGCCTTGAGAATGGCATGAACACAGTCAAGAAGACAACACATTCATATCTTTAGACAAATCCCAATCCAAATTGTAAAGTTATTCTTTATACTTGTGCAATGTGGTCATTTGATTCTTTTCAAAATCGGTTCCATTCAAGGATCACATCCTATGACCAAATCCTACAAGGGTAAGTTGCAGGAAAAAGGTTGGTACCTAAATGCAAAATACAAGCCAAGCTTGAACTAAATCACAGGATTCACGAACCTAAATAGAAAAATATTGTTGCCGGGATTTTGAAACCATAAGAGAGGTGACAAGGATATCAACAATGTCACTGAACCAAATTATTTGGATGACAAAATTTATTGACCTGGTCTAACTCAGAGGAATCGTGACATTGAATAGAAATTTACATTGCCAAGATTCTGAAACCTTAAGAGAGGTAACACCGTAGCAAGGATATTGACAGTTTCTTTCAACCAAATGATTTGGAAGAAAATTTATTGACCTACAGCTCCTTTCAATAGGAAGGCTGCTCCATCTCAATCCATAAAATTATATACAAAATACGGTAACCCTACATGCAGAGAGGAGAGTTTGACTGGAAATGACTTGCAATGGCATCATTCATAAAACAATGAAATCAATAGGGCCCTTATAGACAGTAAAGTCCTAATCGACCGTTTTTATGAAGGATTGTTCCTAAAAGGTCAACCCAATAAGGTCCTTGCCAACCCTTTGATTAGCTTAGCTCAAAAAAAAAGTCAAACCTCTAACAATACAAGAGATGAAAGATAAGAAGTATTATTTTATCATTCAATAAGGCGTTTTACCTATTACCCCTAATTACATCAAGATTCAAAAAAATCTTTTAAATATGATTCAATTACGAAGATAACATTAAATACTATTTTATTTTCAGCTTCTCATATTTCCATATTTTAGGAACAGTGTTGGTACTCCATTGAATTGTTGTCTCCTCCATTTTGAAGGTGGAATTCATTGATATCCATCCACCTAAGGAATCACCTGATCATATCTTATCTTCTTTTCTGAAGCACAAATCCAGCTTAGTAATTTTGTTGACACAATGACATCTCTTCTCACCAAAGAAAGGATCCACCTAAGCAAAATATATTGCTATATCTTCTTAATGAAGAAAGATAGAACACACCTTGACAAGTGAAGAACTCAACTTATGCACCCAATGAAAATCTATGTTACTGATTAAAAAATATTGTATTTTCAGATGTTTCCTAGAAGAAGTCAACTTCTTCCTCGTTTGGTTCTTCTCCTTCTTAATTCGAAGCCATGTAAATTCTTTCAGCGTTCCTTACTTTGCCTATGAGTACATCATTTGCCGTGATTTTCAACACCATCCACTATGACCTAGTTTTCCATAAAAACAACAATTTCACCCCTTTTTGCATTCTTGTTAACTCCTTTTGTTTCATATTTGCTTTTTCTTTTGCTAAAGAAGAGTCTTTCTTCATCTTTTTCATCATTAGACTCAATTTTTTCTTTTTTCATAAACATCAAAATAAGTCTTTAAAGATTGTGATGGAATATTGTTGGGCATACCTGCAATGTTACTGTATTTGGAAGGTAAGATGTTTAATAAAATGGTCTTGACCTCATCTTCTTCCACTTGGATACATGATTTTGTTTGCTACTATATTATTGAATGCAACGAAACAATATGATTGGAGACATGTAAATTTCAAAAAATCATGGTTAAGACAAATTCAGAAATTTCACCTCTTTTACTTGAGATTCTTGAATTTATTTCCTATGGACGTTCAGGCTTATCGCTGAATCTGAAATATAAATTTTAGCAGCAGATATTTCAGTTCTGTACAACCAATTACATAAGGCAGCACAAAAAAATAAACACCGAAACAATGTACTTCTGTAGATTTTTTCAAGTTTTCAGCCTCCGGGTTATAACTAAAATTTATCACTATTTATGACATTCTCAGAAATTTAACATGCTGGAAATAAATATTAAATTTTCAAACTTTAAAACACTATTGTAACTTCACTTTTTCAATGACAGAAAATAAATATTCAGCACGCCATTCAACACACAGAACAAAGTAATTTTTGGCCAATGGCCCTGGAAAAACCCACAAGGGGAAAACCAATCACACAGAGAGAGAGATTTATTATTGTTCAGGAAATTCATTTTGCATTAAGATATAAACTCTTACAACGATAGAGTTTCAGTCTTGAAAAAGAACAACACTGAAACTCAGATGGCACTAATCATATACTCTCACACAATTTCATTGAACCCAATTATTCTGACAGTTCCAATCAACAATAGATAGTTATAAATCAAATGGACAGGTGAAAGTGTCATCTCTACTAAGAAGAAAAATGGCTTTCAAATTCAAGTAAACATAGTAATATGAAGTTACAGAGGTATATGTTGGTGCCAACATGTTTTCACAGACTTTTGACTGAAATTGCTATGTATTAAGAAATTATTTTATTACAGTTCCTATCAGAAGTAAATGGGACAAAATAGGAAATCCAATGCCCATGAGGTTAGTTGCAGTTTCAACTGGAAATACATGGTATTATCCTCTCTACTTTACAATTTAATGTCCTTGGTATTCAGAAAACCAGAGATTTGGAAATGTGCAACCAGCCCTCATGAGGCCTTGCATAAGCAAAGCTTTACATGGTTTTCCACTCCAACCCACAGTTGCCAAACTGTACAGCATAAAGCAAGACTTTGACCTTTGACCTTCTGAAATGCAAGAGCCCACCTTAAAGCTTAATGTCCTCTCTCTACACTAAACAAAGCCATAAAATTTACATCTCATTTTAGTGACAAACCCTATAGGGTATAAATTATTTCTATGACAATGCTATCAATTTGCAGCCTTTGACCTTCTAAAATGCAAGAACCCACAACAAAGCTTAATGTCCTCTCTCTACACTAAACAAAGCCATAAAATTTATGTCTCATTTTAGTGACAAACCCTGTAGGCTATAAATTATTTCTATGATAATGCTATCAATTTGCAGCCTTTGACCTTCTAAAATGCAATAACCCACCTTAAAACTTAATGTCTTTCTATCCCAATGTTCAAATTTGGACTATCATTTTGATCCAAAGCAACTTCAAGCGCATAAAGTTCCATGACATACCCATCTAGAACGGAAGTCTTGTACATTTGGCACTATCACTAAAATAAAAGTATTTGAGGGTTAATTCTTTGTAAGAAAAGATAGATCATACTATAAAATGAATAAACAATTTTACAAGATCAATAACCCATATAGGGATCCAATCATAATCTTGCAATTTTTAAACTCAGATTTTCAAAATGCCTCAAAAACCCCTTCAAATAAGTGGTCAGGTTGTCTAAAACGGATTTTTAAGAACCCATGTACAAACTGACACTGAAATATTTTGTAAATCTAGCTAGCCATTCATCTTATCTCTGCATGTTTGGGTAATGAATCCCATTGCAGACTGTTTTCATTGACATTCTACCACATCAAAATTGCTTTTGACTCTAAAAAGGTTTCATTGAGAGTGAAATGCCTTATTAGGGATTGTCATTTTGTAACCAATTTACAGAAACAACTGTAGAAAACAATAGACACCATTCTCATACCATACAAGTTATGGTTTCACAAACACAATTGTATTACCCATATGAGAAAAGACTCATTTTTCAAATGTCAAAACACCAATACAATGACATATCGAATTCCTCCTCTTGCAAGTTCTTTACTATACATTACCAATTCTTTAACAATTAGATGTAATACATTAACATGTTGTCATTTAACTAGAATCTACACCCATTTCCTTTGGCTTTCTGTTTTCATCAATTTTGTGTTGGCTTCTCCACCTCCATTGGTTCAACTTCACGCTTCTGCAAATGCCAAGCAAAACAAGATGATAATCAACATAGTCAACCTACTAAGGAAGCTTTTTGTAATGTTAGTAACATATAATCAAACCTACTAAGGCCATACCAAGAGTAGTTTCTAGTTGATTTATAACCATCTCATTGGATTATCTTATCTTGCAAGCCATGCAATGAAAAAATGCCAACTGGTATCAGATACTGACTGAATAACTACCACACTAATCATTAATATTCAATTAGTGAAATTCCTTTATGCATTCAATTGTGATATAATATAATGAATGAAGCGAATGGAAAATAGAATCCCCAGGATGATCCACTAGTTAATTTCAAAATCAAGTAAAGCAAGAGACACTTTGTGCCCTTTTGACTAGAGTTTAATATAGAAGCAACAAAGCTACCAATTTCCGGAGTTTTACCAAAGTCAAGCTTTATGCTTATAATTGCAAAGGTGAAATAAAGAAGCCAGTGATTATGGAGGGCACATAATAAGGTAAGAAGATAAGTCTTTGCATGCCAAATATAGTATCCATGCAAGCAACTTGTAATATCAAACAACTTTATCAAAAAAAATTCTTAGATGCAAAGAAAAAAAACAATACAAGTTTCCACAAACTATGCAAAACAAGGTGTGAAAATGCTGACTAGAGAGTATGAAATACTATCCAAGAGTTGACAAAAAGTTAATACAGTTATGTTTGAACCATTGTTTTGGTGGGATACAATTTACAAACCACAAAAATACAGAAAGTTGCGAGATAGCACAAACAAAACCCTCACTTAGATATTCTCCCTCGCTCTATTCTGTTTGATGCTTTCCTTACGTAGATAATACCTTTCCTTCAAAGGCTTCCAATTTGTTCATCCTTGAGAACATGTTTCCATATATCTTTCCATCTTTCTTATTATATTCAATTTGCTTTTTCTTTAAAACTTTATACTCCAGTCGTACCTCCCTGTGTATGGACATAGAGTAGATGATTGCAGTTAAGAAAAGTAAACCAATGGTAGAATATTCTGTCACGTGTAAAACAATAACAAAGGTTCTTTGCAATGTACCTATTCTAGAGCTTTCTTGATATCAAATTCAGCTAAAACCAAATCTGTTGTCTCTATATATGCTTGTCTCTTCTATATAAGGCCTTCACATTTTGTGATTCAAGCTCTAACACTTCTGCAGAACCATATATAAAACTTCACTCAATATTCTTGGCACTTGAAAATACTCTGAAAGTCCTCTAGGAAAGACTATTTTTTCAGCAGTCAAAAATAAAATTTATATAAACAATAATTGAGATAATACATCAGGATGTATATACTATATATCATAAAAGTGCTTAAACTGGTACCAACATAAACTATTATGTAGATAGTACACCAATCTAGCAAGAGTCAAGATTATTCCTTCCCTAATAGCCTTCCATTTAAACTCTCGGCGAATAAAGAAAAAATCACTCAAAACAGCATAAGTAAATGAAATCTCACTATTATCTAGATTATAAATTTATATATGTTAACTCCACTATGCAAATTTCTCTATTTCTCTAAATCAATTACCTTTGAACATAGCTTGATTTCTTCCTTAAAGTCTTTCAATTTAAGACAACATGTTGCGTGATTCAGGTTACAAGATACTTTTAGAACCATTGATTGCTTTTTTCTCCTCAACACTGAAGGAATCGTCATGTTCAATATATTTTGCAGCCTGAAACCAACGCCATCATTGTAGATCGGACTCATGATAATGATAAAAAGCTATGCACACGCAATTTATTGTCCTTAAATATATTCAAGAAAAGCGATGAACAAGCTTCACTGAATTGATACATCCAACCCTTGTGTATATCTTACACAGAAAGCAACACAGCTTACAGAGAAAGCACTCATTATATTAATCCTAATTTTTTACAACTCCGCTTGGTACCAATCACTATTATAATACCTTATCATATTTGTTTCTTCTGTTTAGAGGCTTCAATTTTCTCTGTTGTATCCATATCCCATGATTATTTTTCCTATCATAATACCAATTAAATGTTAGATTTCACTTTTTGTATGTTGAAAGACATCTTATCATATTGTATAAAAGTCTACATTGACATAGAAACTCTGTTATCAAAGCTATCCACTCAAATTACACTTTTAATGATGAACACAAGAAGTTAACATTTTGGAAGGGTGGTACTCCATCTTCTCCGATGAGAACATACCTCATTTTTTGAAAAATGAATACATTACCCTGTAGATTTACTTCCTTACTAATTAATAGTATGTATAAAAACATTACCCCATGCATTTTACTTCCATGCTAATTAATAGTATGTATTTTCTCTTACATTAGTAAATGATACTGTTACAGCTGATTTTACCACACATGGTAGATCACACATTTATGGCCTTCCATGTCCCTTTGCAGACTCTTTGGACCCCATGGACTATTTTTTTACCTTTGATGTTTCCAATATCATCCCTAAAAATACCTGTTATTTTCCATACGCAACTTTTAAACCCATTCTCGTGGATATGATCCTTAAACCTGCGTACATCGGGATGTGTGAAAAAGGCCAAAGATTTTTGGAGTTTTCCTTGATATGGATCCAAGTCACTTGTCTCTTGGCCTTCCATATGCCTTGAGATCGCTCAGGTTTGAGCTTCCATTACCCCATTGAAGCACTATATAAGGAACCCTTTGGATACATTGAAAGGGGAGGAATTGAAGAGCAAGAAAACTATAGTCCATTGTTGTTATAGCTTATAATTGATTCTGCATCCCTTTGTCTCTTGGAGCACTTTGTGTTCTTCCCAAGCTTGGCTTTGCTTGTGAGCTTGCTATCGAGAGATGGAGGATTGAGGTGGTGGAGGCCCATGTGGAGGACTCAGTTTCTCCGGTTCGCAGATGTGCTGACAGAGGTTGTCATTCTTGTAATCTCTGATTTATATTAATAGAAATATCTTTTCCTATCCAATGATGTGCATTTAAATGAATATTGAATCCATGAATGCTTTTAATTGATTATACATTATTGATTATATATGCTATAGTAGGTCTAACACAATTATATAGCATGCTTGTCTTGTTTGTTGATTGTTGAGAGAGCAAATTGTTAACACAAGTGGGATTGGAAAAGCTCAACAGGGGTCTACATCAACCATCTGAAATAAGGTATGTTTCAAGATCCTTTAGTGTTAGATGTTTTATTTCTCTTGCATATTGGGAAGGGATTGATTTCTGCGGTTACTCTGTCTATTGTGGAACCCCAGCCATAGGAAATTTTCTCCGTAACAGATACCATTTCCACCTCATAGATGAGAGTTTAATTTGGTGGAATTACAGCTAGATCCCTCTGGGTTTCAATATTTCCAAAACCATATTCAGGTCCTATTGTAATCAGGGAAACCTCCCCTGTCTTCATGGTTTCCATTGCCTTATCAAGACCAGCAATAACTTGTTCTACAACCAGTTTAATTTTGATCAACCAGTTTGAAAATATTATTTTTTATATTCACCACCCTTCCCAAATCCTAATTCCTATATCTTAGAAATTCAAAATTGCTGAGGGTTCTAATATTACCTTCATCTACTTCAAATTGAAAAGGATCCTCTCCTTTGTATCCCTTCTTCTCAAAGATTGTTCCATCTTGCAACTTAGCAATATACCTGACTGCAATGTAATTACGTCCCACAAATCAGACATAAATATGGCTAAAAATACATGTCTTCTGGCCAACTCAGGCATTCAACAAACACAATACCCAGATTCCCCATATAACAATATCAGGTTAAAGAAATTCCAAAATACTCAACCCATTTAGAATCTAGATTATAAGAATCAACATCCTCAAACCCTTTAAACCCCATATTTGGACTCTTAAATTTCATAATTTCTTTACTTTTAAGAGCATGATTGCTAGAATATGCATATACTTTGAACTATCATCCTGTCACTTGGTTTCTCATACCCATTAGCTTCCTTCAGGATTTTTTTTTATAGTCTTCTTATCTTCTGTTACTTTAACAACTTTAAATGAAACTAACTCCAGACTCATAGTGATAGTAGCATTTGGAGGAATCACAACAAACCATTCTTCAGCATTCTTGCTTTGCTCACCAAAGGCATCTAAGCACTGATCTATCACGTTATTTTTCCTCATACAATCATGTATCTAAGGGAAGTTACCAAATGAAAATAATAAAGCTATCAATTCCTAAGGCAACAGTAACAAACAGATAGCCACATCTGTCTAAAAGAAGATATTAGATTCCAACTTAAAGATTAGTCATTGTGACAAGGTCTCTGCAAATACATGTGAATGTCACATGGACTTCCTAACAAAGAGAAAAAAGAGCAAATATGAGTACTCCAAACTATTTTTATAAACTTCAGTGCTTTAAACTATTTGACATAAAAGTTCTATTGTTTTCAGTCAAGATGATATGATTTGCCTAACTTCCTCACTATTTAGTTATGCACTCACTGACAATGGACATAATATTACATACAGATCCTAGCCTGAACAAGAAAGAAAACCATAGCCATTCTCTTAAACAAGAAAAAAAAGCCATATCCTTTGACAACGGAAAAAAATAGAACCAAGGTACTTAGAGCCCTAAATGATTCCATAGGTACTTTCATGCACATGAATAAGCACAAAAAATAAGATAACAATGAGAACTTTGAACTCCGCAAGATAACCAAATCCTAATTTCCCAAGCCACTAAGCACATCTAGACATAGACTTAGATCTGACATGATATCATGTGCAGGTGGGTGAAAATCTAAGGATTGAATCATAAAAATACTGCCAATAGAAAAGCAATATTATGATCTATACAATATAAATTCCTAATCACCGAAAGAATAACCACATACAAATACTATTCATACAAATTGCAAACATATAGTTCAACATTTGAAGAGAAAATATCAACCCAAAGCTATATAGAACCAACAGAGTTCAAAGCTTACACGTAGGTTTTATGGTGAGAGTCACATTTTCTCCTCTCTTCATTGTTTTGAATGCCTTCACAATGGCAGGACAAAAGTGTCCTGTATAACACAAATGCAATAAGACATTAGATTGACACCTTAATGCACACCAATCGTTGACAAAGAAATAAGACGGAAAAACAAGTTAAGTAGTCTTAAATAGAAAGTTAAATCCTATATGATATTGGCAAGATCTACATTTTTTCCCTAGCTACACAAAATTACCATCATTAACACAAAACTCCACGCCTTCTTCTAGGGATTTTTCCACTAGTGTGCCATCCTCAAGCTTTGCTTCATATGTCACTGATTACAAATAAACAACACAATTAGCACAAATTTTCATTCTTGAATCTTATTACAAGCAACCATTGATAGGACCGCCTAAATATTTGTGAAAAGGAGAAGCTATAACAGTTTCTAAAAACAGAGGACCACTAGGATTGCCATATATAGCTGTAAAATAACAACAGTGACTCCCAAAACAAGAATGCGAAAATATACATTCACACAAAGTCTAGAATAAAAAAGAAATTCTCACAGTTGTAGAGCCATGGTCTTAATAGTAATCCCCTAAAAAATATGATTGAAAAAAATGAAAAATAGATTTGACTTCAGATGAATTACCAATCACCTCATCTTGGTATTTGGGTCTTTCGTATTTTTCTCCTTGAGATATTATTCGCTTGAGAATGCCACCATCCTTACATACATCTACAATATTAGTCCAGGAAAGTAATTCCACATCAAATTGGAGGGTGGAATTGAGAGGCATAGTAGGTGGCATGCCAGAAGATCCATAGGCCAATTCTGGAGGTATCGTGAATAGTGCATTTTCTCCTTTCTTCATGGTAACAATGCCTTCATCCCATCCTTTGATGACTTGGCCTAAACACAAATTGGGGAACAAAAATATAAATATAAAATACGAATAAAATTTGGAAGACATTGGCAAAAGCGTTTGATAAAACGAAATATTTTACTAAACCATCTGAATATGAGTATATATAATTGACTTTAGGAGGGAAAGAAGTTATTACAGTGCCATCTTCTTCTTGGATGAAAACTTTATAAGTGATTTGTTGTGGCTTTGTGTGGAACCTCTAATTTCACTCCAATCAGTAACCCACCTATCTAGAGGACGAAGATCTCCTCGTTTAATCATTTGCGGGGCTATCTGGGATGATCTGGGATCGCCATATGTAAGAGAGTTGTGAAATCTGACCCTTCACTAACAAACTTAAGGGATCTAGGAACAACAGTATTAAATGATCTAATATAGGCTGACCAATGAATAGCAATATTTTTAGAGTCTGAATCAAAATCTTCATATCCATGTGTTTGCAGACCAAGACACAAGGAATCCAAAATTATGTGATCATCTAAAGTAACCAAAAAATCAATAGCTATGTCATAACTAATTGGGTCGTAAGAACTAACAACAGACTGAATCCTTTGGGAAAACTTAATCCTCTGAGGTGTAAGGTGAGAACTAACCGAACAAGCAAACAAGTTACAAGCCTAGTTTAATATCCTTCGAGGTGTGGTCCTGCAACAAAGAGACAACAAGGGTGGGTGGAAATTCATTTTGTTGCACACTAAAGAACTGAATTCTTATCAGTTATTGAAAAACCCATTATTTAGGAATCAAAATTCACAATAAAGAATCAAGATTCAGGATGCTAGACAATTTTGAACATTCACAATGTAGGATGCTAACCAAGATATTGCTATTCAAAAAGCAGGAGCTTTGGTAGAATTTTATACTGAATTTTCCTTATCTTTCGATTCAGATGGTGTGATGTAGGAGAGGTTTAGAGGATCTAAAGAGCTCTGTAAATCTGGATTAATGCATATTTTATAGGTTTCATGTTTGTTACTTACTTGGCAGGAACAAAACACTAGGGTGTTCCGGAGTCTCTGTTTCTACTGGCTGGTTCTTATGGTAATTGATTACGTATAATATGTAATCCCAGTTTAACTTTTACGATAAATACTAGTGCTCATATGTCACACAGTCCTTATAGCTCTATAAGTTTTGAGCTTATCATTGAAAGATGTGATCACCTCATTATCCAGTTCCATGAGTGTTACTGTTCAAGCTTACAAAGGTCAGCAGAGATAGCTCATTTTCATAAGTTACATCATAGGTCATCATGCTTACTCTTTCACACAAGTAAAGCATATTTAATAAATGTTCTACTATATTTATAATTGTGTCCATTATGTGATATAACCGTGTTTCTAGAATAGTGGTTACCATTGCTCCTTCTTAACATGATGCTTACATTAAAGTGAATAGCTTATGAATACACGTGAATAAACATATATTAGTAACAAATAATCTCCATGAGCACAACATGTTGCGCATAGACTAGGTTCAATACTAGTCTAATTACAGTGATGCTTGATATGTGCTAATATGACATATTTATCCTAATAGAACCTGATCAATATAGGTTATAATAATAACACTGTGATCACCAAGATGTTGTAACAAGGCTTTGGTTGTTCCTTTATAGATCACTATAAAGCTAAGTAGTGATATGTAAAGACTTCGGTTGTGCCTTTACATAGGTGATAACTAACAGAATGACCGAACAAGCAAACAAGTTACTAGTTTAATATCCTTCGAGGTGTGGTCCTGCAATAAAGTGACAACAAGGGTGGGTGGACATTCATTTTGTTGTGCACTAAAGAACTGAATTCTTACGAGTTATTGAAAAACCCATTATTTAGGAATCAAAATTCACAATAAATAATCAAGATTTAGGATGCTAGACAATTTTCAACATTCACAATGTAGGATGCTAACCAAGATATTGCTATTCAGAAAGCAGGAGCTTTGACAGACTTTTATGCTGAAGTTTCCTTATCTTCCAATTCAGTTGTTGTGATGAAGGAGAGGTTTATAGGATCCAAAAAGCTCCGTAAATCTGGATTGATGCATATTTTATGGGTTTCATGTTTGTTACTTACTTGGCACGAACAAAACACTAGGGTGTTCCGGAGTCTCTGTTTATGCTGGCTGGTTCTTATGGTAATTGATTACGTATAATATGTAATCCCAGTTTAACTTGTATGACAAATACCGGTGCTCATATGTCACACAGTCCTTATAGCTCTATAAGTTTCTACCTTATCATTGAAATCTGTGATCACCTCATTATCCAGTTCCATGAGTGTTACTGCTAAAGCTTACAAAGGTCATCAGAGATAGCTCATTTCCATAAGTTACATCATAGGTCATCATTCTTACTCTTTCACACTAGTAAAGCATATTTAATAAATGTTCTACTATATTCATAATCGTGTCCACTATGCGATACAACCGTGTTTCTAGAATAGTGGTTACCATTGCTCCTTCTTAACATGATGCTTACATTAAAGTGACTAGCTTATGAATACACGTGAATGAACGTATATTAGTCACAGATAATCTCCATAAGTACAACGTGTTGTGCATATATTAGGTTCAATACTAGTCTAATTATAGTGATGCTTGATATGTGCTAATATGACATATTTACCCTAATCGAACCTGATCAATATAGGTTATAATAATAACACTGTGATCAGCAAGTTGTTGTAACAAAGCTTTGGTTGTGCCTTTACATATCACTATAAAGCTAAGTAGTATCACTAATATAATATGCGTAATAAGGAACAGTTTACCATCTTAATCAGTAAGCTCACTAAGTAATACTGCTTAATATAACTACTATGCTCTGTATCCTGTCATCAGAGAGAATAAATGGTCATACTTCATCTATCATTAGGTGGTATTATTGTAATAATATTGATTCAATTACTTATGAAGAGAGTTGTGTTTAACTTACCTATGTATTTTACCTAATATGTAAATGCAAGCTGATATGAGCTTTAACTTGGCAGTATAAGCTTTTATCTAACATAAGTTTTATGAGTACCTTCTACATTACCCATTGAAAGATGAACATGCTTGGAATATAATGGTAATGAATCATACTTATAATGAACTTAGAACCTATTGATATAACGAGCTCAGCTTAATCATGTTACTATGTTGGCATAATTATTGAGATCGTAGTTATTTATGAGGTTCATGTTTCACTAGTATGGGCTCTGATTAGGCTTGTAATGATACAAGTAAAACTTAAGCTCTTACATAGTGAAATCAAGCACATATTAGTATTGGTTCTTATATTATGCTTGTACCGTCATGTATCAATATAGGTGATATATCCTAATTGTGCATATAAAGAGTGCTTATATGGAATTAGTAGTCATAATTCTATTATAAGCAATGAATATGAATAAAGTTATAGGTTAAGTTACAGTATTTATAGGGTTCATGCAGATGTATTATAGGGTTAAGTTACAATATTTATAGGTTGTTATGTATGTGATGTATGACAAGCTATTGCTACAGTGGCATATCCCTAAGGTGGGATTTCATTCACATTAATTATAACTCTTCTCTATTCTAATATTGTATGAAGCAATTGTAAAAAGCTACAGATCTGTGAAAGGAACCATAGAAATCAATTGGATAAGCAAAGTAAATGCTAAGAACAAACTAACCTCTATCCTAAAATATTTGAAAAGTTTAAGTGGGAATAATACCTAGGGGAATAGTGGACAGAGATTCAGCTGAGCAATCATAGATACAAGAAGGGCAAGCAGCTGCATGTCTTACAGATGCCAAACCCTTTGCCAACTGCCAATACAGGGGAGGACCCAAAATGTAGATTTCCAGCGACATGCCCAACAACACCATTGTCAATTTCATAGTTCCCGGGCTGCACAAGTTAGATGCCTGGTGTGCCATCTATCTAAGCTGTTCAAATGTTAAATTGTGTCCACCAAGATCTATATTCCCTCTCATGAATGCATATCTGCTGAAACTTATCTATAAAACAAAATTCTAGGTCAAGATCTAGGTCAGTAACTCTATAAAGCCCATCTTCACAATCTACGTGCTAAGATCACTATAGAAGAAGCTTCCCAAGCCCATCAAAATGGTATGCCAATAATACCCCAAATCAAGCGCTAGATATAGAAATGCCTTCAAATTCTTTGGTACCCAAAATAGTCAAAACCCATTACTGGATCTAGGAATTCCTTGTTGCTAAAATATCAGATGCCCACAATACAAACCAAGGACTCTGAAACTTTGAGCAACTCGATCATTACCTGGAAATTGACCCTTCATCTGTAGCATTAAGTTATATATAAAGAGGGAAAGGAAGTAAAAACCAATGCTTCTCGATCTCCTTCTGTCGTCCTCATTATAGTTCTTCTCCAAACAATTCACCCAGTTATGTAAATTGTTTTCCCATTGAAGATTTGCATCGATTCTAGCACACCTACCAAGGGATCGCTTTAACTCTGAGGCACTTGTTAGGAGGCATAAGTCCACTACGTCCCTCGCTTGTTTCGATTTTTTACTTTTAATTCATTTAGGTAGGGGCGGGCTTTCGATCAAATAATTTTTACTTTTCATAGGTGTTACAAGATGCAAAACCTTTTTGTTTGTTCTTCATCTTTATTTATTTCATTCCTATTTATAATTTGAAGTGTATGGGAACATTTTGTATGGTAATCTCTATTTTTGGGAAACATAGCTCTATTTTTGGGCAACTTTTTAAGGGTTTATGGTAGAGTTAAACATTGTAAAGTAGGTAGGAGTTTAGTCTAGCTGTAGGAGCTATGTTGAATTATAGTTATTTATTAAGTTGAGTTATAGTCAGAGTAAAGTAGAATATTATTTATGTTATTGTTATTTTAAGAGAATACAATACTACTCTTAGATTCTAATCTTTCACTCTACCACCAATCATTCTCCTATCCAGCTTTGAACTTTTCTCAACCCTTCCAAAGGGTTCTATCCCTTCCCATAAGTGTAAAGTTAAAATTGCTCTTCAGAAGAAAAAAAAAAATTTAAGACCTGAATTTTACCCTTCAAATTAAGAAGGGCATAATTTATATCAATGTTTCAAAAGAAGGGAAACATTTGAAATTACCCATCCATATAAATTTCTCAAGATGTTGAAATTCCTATGCTATAAAGTTCAACTCATTATTCAAAATATTGGAAATATGATAAATTATAATCACTTACTCACTTATGTCATGCACTCGCTACTTAGTTGTGCAAGATGGCAAGTAATCATTGATGAATATGAGGCACTAGCCATCGAGATGTGACTCTGACTCCCAAGTCACGTGGGGGTGCAACCTAAAGTGTGACAATGTGTCAACAACTAAGACTATAACAAAAAAGAACAACTACTAGTCTACTACTAGGCCTAAAACGATCTCAAAAATTTGTGCCTACTACTTATGTGAACCTTGCTACCCATGTCCACTCTTTTTTCATCAAAATGAAATTCAAAAGGCCGGTTTGATAATTCCAACTATAAAGAACACTTGATGTCATGCAAATACAAATAATTGCATGTATCTAGGATCACAAACTGTGTAGAAGTCGATTTATGCATTGCTATAGAGAGATGTCATTGGGCACACGATATGGAGAAACAATGATTGTTAATAAAAGTAAAAAAACAATTGTTGGCTCAAGAATAGTCTTCAATTTGATGGGTGACATGATCATGATGTAATATCCCTCCGTCCTTCCAAACGTTTGTGGTTTCTCACAACATTTGTCCTCAGTGCTACCAAAATACATATAAAAATTACTTGTCTTTACATCCTCTTCTCTTTAAATCCTCATCTCATTGTCAAAACTAAGGATTATTATGCATGCACATCCTCACATTATAATACAAATTGGGTCAAGGCGCAAAGACAACCATAAAATATTAAACGTGTCAAGACGCAAAGAGTAAGAGACAACTGTAAGTAAGTCTTATATTAAATTTACTATATAAGTCTTTAATTAACACAATCAACTGAGATTTGACATGTTGGATTGTTGTGAACTTCTTATCACTCCTTACCAATGTGATTGCAAGGAATTGTTTGAAGGTGAAGTCCATAATTTTAGGTCTTCTTCCTCATTATCATTCCTTTTGGTAAGACAATAAATAGGGTAGTGACCTGCATCAACATAGAAAATGATTTCGACATAGAGGTTATTATACACATTAATTGTTTTCATTGAATAACTCAAATTCCTACCTATGATTATCAATTCATTGAATCGTGGACTAGTACAAAACGCAACAAATTTTAGAGCCTCGAGCCCTTAATTACTCACACCTATAACTTTCTCAAATCTAGTCATTAATAAACTTATTTTGGTATTGGTTCAATTTAAAAGGAAGAGTGTTGAGAATCAGACATGCAGTGAGTTGCAAGGATTCAATTGACTTAGGCCCCTCCATCACATACATGTATGCTTTCACAACAAGTGTTGAACAAAAATATTTGATGTCCCAACCCCGGTTATGCTAGCTTTGATAACTTGCTTGGTATGTAGGAAATTTTTTTGAACGTTTCATGAGTTGTGTATTATTTTTTCTTAGGTTCCCAATCCTTATCATTCTTACATATCTCAAGCTTGGATTGCACGTGGATGCCCCAATATGGTTTTGGTATAGTCTATGTAGTTTTTTTGTATAATGACGCATGCTCCAACTCTAAAAAATACAACAGAATAGTTGTTATGTTACTAAACTATAAAATTAATGATACACATATGACAACTTAATGTGTTCAAAATAAGTTTCATTGAAAATATATCATTTTTTCGTGTAGATATTAAAGTGCTCAATTGTTTAAAATTGTAAAAATTTGAAAGAACAATATTTGTTTTTTGCATTTTTTTAATGAAAAGGTTTAGTTAATTTATACTTGTCAATGGAAGTACAATTATTTATATTTCCCTTCATCTCTGAAGCATTGAGAGAATAAATACCCTTCTAATTAAAATTAAGACTCACCCTTCAATTTTGATCACTGATGATGGACCGTCACTTTTGCTTTTCAATATTTTTCTTTAGTTTTTTTAATTATTAAAAAAACACGTAAAATTTCACAATGGTGTCACCACCATGTAAAAGTTTGTGTAGGTGCTAAGTATGGGACTTGGGACTCTTAAATTGAAGGATCAACAACTAGCTATGATTCTTCTAGGTATCGATATGGTACTGGTTTTAGTACGTAATTCGTAATCGATGTAGGAACCTAATTTTCCCAATTTGGCATGCGCTTAACGGTTTTCTTCAATGGTGGAACAGGGATAAAGATGGTCAAGAGAAAATTCATGCAATTGGTTTGTTGGATCTCTGAATATTGAGGTGCATGGAACCAATATTACTAATAGAAGGTAGACAATTTACAAAATTTACACTTCATTGTCAAAATTGCAATTTTCCATGACACAATTAAAAGTGACTAACATAAATGACTAATTCATATTCATCTAGCTAGTCATTTTTTATGCCGTGACTAAATTAGTCGTTTATGTTAGTCATTTTTAACTCTGTCCCATATTATCTAGTCATATTTGTTAACTGGTGACTAAATTAGTCGTTTATAGTTGGGTCAATCAAATTTGCTCATATTTAGTAGTAAATCACTTGAAAAACCTGTGGTGACTAAAATTTTTAGTCACCTAGTAGCTAATTCCTCATTTTGTACTTTAGTTTCCTTAGTTCAACATAGATACAAACTTCGTTAGTTTTCTTATCTTGTACAACCATTGGGATAATCCATTATGATTCTTCCACGGGTTCAATAATTGCTATGTCTAGCATTCAATCTTACTCTACCTTAACCTTCTCTTTTTATCTTGGATTCAATCTATACAGTCATTGCTTGACAAGCCTTCCATCTGGTTTCAGAGAAATATTCATTTCACCCAAATATTCAACGACCCCCTTCATTTTCAAGAACATTTTTAGGAATAAATATTTGAACTCATGTAAGAAATCAGTAATTTTACCCACTGTCTCATCATCCTAGTAATCCGCAATATTGGCAAATTTTGGATTCTTAGGGGAACCAATATTCACCTTCTTTATTTTAAGGGGCCTCAAAAATTTGTCAGTTGATAGGACCAGTCCCTCCACTCCTCGAATACCTTTATATTCAGGGATATGAATGTCACGTGGATCATCATCTTTAGGTTCTCCAGCTATGTTGTAACACTCCATCCATCTCTAAAATGTCACATTTATTTGAGGAAAACTTGACACTGGAACAAGGATGTTCTCAAAAATATTGAATTTAATAAATTCTAGAGCAACATCAATTCTCGAACTGTCATCAACAAAGCTAAAAGTATGCTTGAAACCATTAGCTTCCCAGTCTACATTTCCCCGTCTCATTTTGAACGATGTATACCAATTTCTTGGTATCGTGTCCAAAGTATGTATAAAAAAATGTACCCATTCCTATCTAGGTGTCTTCCTCCATGTTGCACAAATGTTTTCAAGATGGTTGAAAAGATTTGTCGAACCCATATACTCTTGACCAACATAAGAAACATTCTCACCAAACTTGAATTCTAAGTTCCTTCGACACTGGGGACATTCCAAAATCATTTTTTTATGAACAACCCACCACCTTGGTGGTGTAGATTTCAAGACCACATCAAGAGCTAACATGCGTTGAGGTTCCAGTACCTTATCTTCAAATTATATCATAAATGTATCTAGATTAGGTAATCCTTCATAAGTAGGTAGATCACATACCTCAATACTCACCCATTGTAAAATTTCCATGATTCTTGCATATTTCCGTATTGACACTTCACGCAACTGGTTCTACCAATTTTCCAAGGATTCACCTGAATCTGACTAACAAGACCTAACGCTTTACCAACTCAGTTTTCCATCAGTTGTAGGATTGATGTAGTAATCTAGAATAGATTAAATATTATAAATATTATCCAAATACCCTTCTTGACACTCACCCTTCACTGTTTCAACATAGCGTTGGCCCTCCAATGGATCAATTGGGGTGACTACTCACATTTTTTACTCTTCAAGTGATAAAATCTTCTTCTTGAAGTTTATGATGGTATGATTCGTAAGAGACCAATCAATTCCAATAAGTGATGGATAATATTTGTATCATAAACAATCTCTATTACTTCAAAAGATGCATAGGTATCCCTTCCACCTCGACAAGAACCTATGGTAGTTAACCAATAGGTGAAACCTTCAACTGGTTAGCTAACCTCAGTTGAATAAAAGACCAAACTAACTTAGGATTCCCCATGATTTACCATGTTTGCTTTGTCAGTATGTTAACATCTAACCCCAAGTCAAGAATAGTAAAATCCATATCATAATCACCTATTTTAGCATTCATGCATAGCTCTAGACTAGTCTTCATTCTTGTTGGTCCTCATTTTGTCACCATTTTTGGATAATAATTTACATATTGAACACATGTTTTGTCACCTTTTGGTGTATTTTCTACCATACAGTTCTCCATTTAGCAGTAGGTATGATCATATTTTGAATTTATGCAAGTTATGTTTTATTTCCATTATTTCACGATTTTATTGGTTAAATTTGATGATATGTAATGATATACTAATGTATGAAATTGTCATTGTAGAATCATGGTCTTCAGTGAACCAATGAGAAAGTATTGCATCCATCCTAGATATACACAGAGCATATCCAACACATTGTCCAGCTCACCGTTCGAACCGCTGAGCCAACTGTGCATTGCTGTTAATTGATTCCTAAGCATTAAAAGCATGAAACGACCTATAAATTGTTGTTGACCATGCACTAGAGTGATAGCACGAACCTCCTTCTGGAAAATCGTTCATATGATGTCTCTGTTTGACACCTTGACACCAGTTATGATTAAATTGAGTTTGTATGCCACATCGCTCGCCCGAAAAGAACTATATTTGTGAAGACAGAGGAAGATGTTATGAGTGGCCTTTGTTTAGTTACTTGTCATAATTATTGGTTGATCTTAAGAGAAGTCAGACATTGAAAGGGTCGACTTGATCGCCCTTTGTCAAACATTATATATATAGACGTTGTTATGTGAAAGAGAGTTAGAGAGATATATAGTTTTTGGTTGATACATGTAATCAATCAGTTTAGAAACTCTGTACCACTTTTTCATCACTTTAATGGAACTTCTGTGGATGTTGTGTATGATCTTGTCTTCAGCGGCGTGAGCCAGTTAGCACTATGATTGTTGGGATGGCCCCCCGTCAACTAGAACCTTTTCTTTCCGTGTATTTTCATTCTTCCTTTTCTACAAGTAGTATAGTTTTATCTATAATTTGTTTCTGCAACTTAGTCTTTGAAATTATTTATGTTATTTATTTCCTATAGCTTAAACTTTGGTATTATGCTATTTATGTAATTTCCTTTGTAAGCTAAGCAACCGGTTGCGCATAGATTAGTTTTTAATTTCTTTTTAATTATCTTCAATTCATTTGCTCAATGTCATATTGATAGAATAGATTGCTTTGATCAAGTTACAATAGGTTCAGCCTTATTTGCTTCTGTTTTTTCATGAATTTGCTTAATTAGATTTTAGTTGTCCAATGATGCAATGAATAACAATTTTTTTTTATGAATTAGTTTAGATAATTCTGCTATGAAATTTGATGACTAAGTAGGTTCAATTTCTTCTCTTTATACTTTTGTATTATATGCATGGGTCAGATGTCCTCAAAGATCATTTAGATTAACTATTTCTTGAATTTTTAGTATTTTCTTCAGACAGACTGTCATTCGAACAGCCTGTTCCGTCTATCATACAGACCTCTATTTCAGTCTGGTTTCCAGTCTTCCATTCAGCTCTTAGTGCTTTTAACTTGTTTTAAGCCTATTTTCTGAGCTTCTTGATTATGTCTTGATAAATGGTAATTAGATAATGGTTGTTTCTCTTCTTACAGCTTTAGATTAGATCATTTAAATGCTCATTAGTTTCTTATTTCTTATTCCTCCTCATTTGATGTTTGAAATTATGTTTACTATGTTTCCTTGTAATTATGTCTTTGGTTTGATTTGATTTGTTCCTTTGCATGTGAGGTTTAAGCTTAAGTGCATTAATAGATTAAGTATCTTATACATTGTTCATAGCAATACGATTTGTTCTCTCCATCATATAGTTATTAAAGGAATCTATAGGATAGAATTTAAATCATCTTTATAAGTTTTATTCTTGTTCATAAATTATGTCTACCTTCTTGTGGTATTATTTTATCTTTTGCAGGTAGGAGTTATATTTTTATAAATCAGCATGTTTACTATAGCTTGTAATTGGACGTTTCTTAGTCTACATATTTTCGTAGAGATTAATTTAGATTTGATTCCCTTTAGTTTCTTCACCTCATTTGAAAGTCACTTTGACACTTCTCCTACTCTTGTTCCACTCACGGTGAACCCTTATCCTCAAAATAATTAAGGAGAATGGAACTAGATAGCTAGTTTAAACCATTATGTACATTTGTCAGTTGCATGTGTAGTTTTTCAGAAAGCATAACTAGTTGTTGTAAATCCTTCTTTGAACAACCAATCTTTAAAGTTGTTTAGAAGTAAAATAAATCTCTTTAGATAAAATAGTTCATTGTCATAAAACTGTTTATATCCTCATGCATATAGAGTAGAGTAGTATAATGTGATACCGCTCTGGTCTAGTACTTTGTTCAATTATCCTGATAGTTGAATTCTTAGGAGTTTGACTCAATTTTTCATTTTGAAATATATTTCAATATTTTGTTTGTTGAAAGTATTACCACGATACCCTATGAATCCCTCTACCTTTGCATATATTTTGTAACAACTCTAATCCTACCCACCCCAGTCAATAATTATATATTAGGTGAATTATTCAAGACAATGTTTTACCCAACATTTTGGCTCCATTGCCAGGGAGTTGTTCTGTAAGGTAGAATATATATATAGGCTAGTGGCAGGGGAGCAGTAAGACGAGAGGTAAGAACTTGTGCATCTGTTATAACAGGTGACCCCAAATCCAGTAGTAGCAGTAGCATATTTTTCCCTTTATTTTTTATGAGAAAAACTAGAGATTCTCAGGATAGATTCGTTAAGATAGTAAAATTTTGTTAAAATTTTTATTAAGTTTTTACGGGGGACATAAAACCCTAACCATCAACTCAACAGAAAGGCATCGAAAAAGAAAAACACCTAGGAAGTAGTTATGCTGGAAACATAAAGAGATTCTTAGGGGGGGGGGGGGGGGGGGGGGGGGGGGATCACAGAAAGAGAAGAGATCCCGGCAGGAGGTCCTAAGGGCCTCATTCCTGACAAAGTTCAAAAGGAGTAACCAATGGGAACCCTTAGACCTTCCACTAAGTCACAAAATTAGATGATACAACTTTTTAGAGGAGCTTAACTTCACTAATTTTGTCAATCTCGCCTAGGTGAAAGATCTCTTTGGTAATTCAATAAATATAGTAACCCCACAAATTGAAACATCCATAGTAAAATATCCTATTCCTATAAGACCCAATAAAAGAATGGGTGATTGGAGGAATATTTCTTCTGGAAAAGAACGTTGGCATGCCCCACTCTCACCTCGAAAGAAACCTTCTATGTATACTCACTTTAGAAACCAAACTTACATGAAGAAGCAGGAAGAAGAACGAGCAACGAAGAGCAATTTATATCCAAAATGTGAAACTAAACATCCTCGACAGGAATGTCCATTAAACAAAACCGCTGCATGTCATATTTGTATGGGGCATCATGTTTTTCCCCAAGGGATCAAGATGGATCCTACCAAGATAGAGGTAATCATTGGACTCCCCTCTCCAAAAACTCTTCCTCCTCTTGATCCTTAAAATTATTGTGGGTTATAATCACTTGTATATATGTCAATATGTGTATATTTCTTTGAATAAATAAGAGTCATTTCTAATCTGTCTTTGTAGGGGACTCTTTTTATATGTTTTCAAGAATAAAATAAATCATCTAACGAATGGGTTTGAAATTTGGTTACAAATGGGTCTTTCTATTTCTTTGAGCAACTCATGGGATATTACCTGAAGAAGAAAGTACTCTAAAAACACACTCAAAACATATCTTAACTTTGAATTTTTAGAATTCTTGTACATCATTTTCAAACTACTTATTTTATGATTTTGTTATGCTTCAGACATGTACATTTCCGATTATTTGAATAGTTGCTCAAAAGACTTACTTTAGTTATCATGTTCTTCAGAATTTTCACACCTATGGACTACTAGCTCATCTACAATTGTTATCAAAACTTGACTCTTAAGTATTTTTTAGGACACTCCAAGGTAAGTGGAATTTATGCTTGTGGGGAACATTATCCTTTATAAATAAGATGGACTGAGAGGCCTAGGAACATCTTTAAGTTATTCTCTTTTGACATGATCTAGAGTTAAGGCCATTTTATGAAGAAAAAAAAAATATAACTCATGTGTTTAGCAGGGCTTAGCACACTCTAGTACCAATCGTCTTCCATATACTCAAAAGCTTTATACAAGGAAAACCCGTTGGGGTACTGAACAGGCCTGGTGGTAGCGGGTCAATGCTAAGTAACAAATTAAAAACAAGGAAGTTCTATAAATGAAAGCAAACCCGTCAAGGTACTGAATAGGCTCGCTGGAAGTGGGGCTATGCTTGCATGGTACCAAGATAAACCCACTGAGGTACGGAACAGGCCTGCTGGCAGGGGGGCAATATCGGGTAAAAGAGATCTAGTTAATGCACCACTAGGCACATGGTTCAAAAGAAAAATATGTTTAGGCCTATTGTTTATGAATACATATAAATATATGTTTAGTCCTACTATTTATGATGTCATTAAAGAATAACCGTAAGTTGGCCTTGGATCCAACAATATAAATTCAATTAGTATCTAGGATATGATTATCCTAGAAATGGGACCCATAGCTGCAAACTCCCACAAAATCGAAGGTGGGCTCAAGAATTCTTGAGATGACAAGATATTCTTACAATGAGGCAGGGATGACTGGTTTTCCCTATGGTACTTTCACTTATATCTTCATCACATGATAAATGATAAATTTACATATCTACATATTTGAGCACTGTTATTTTTGGATAAATGTATATATCTGAATCCTTTCCACTTATTAGTTAGTCTTTCTTTCTTTTACAAAATTACAACAGCATGATTGAACTTCTATTACTTTATTTTGAAATTACTTAGTTTTCTTGTATGGCTTGGGGACATGCCATATCTTTGGTTTGGGGGAGGATTAGACTGTCTGTCTTTATTTTTTTTCTATTTACTTATAAGAGACTCATTGCCAAATGACAAAGTGTTCGCAAGATAATGAAAATAGCGAAACTGGTCTTAAAATCTTGGATGAATAAGGAAGAACGCTAGAGAATTATTTCATATGACTTCTTTGTGGCCTGGTAGCCTAGGGAGATCCACGATTAGCAACAGTCTGATCTAGAAAAGCTCATTTTTATAGAAATCTCTATGAAGGATCATATGAAGGGTCGAATGTCGGTATGAATAAAAATTCAAATGATGATCTTCATAAAAACTATAACATTTTCGTATCTATGGTTAAGTGTTAGCTTAATTTTGTTTGGGAAAAAACCCGAGTCATATCATTAGAGTCACATCCACGGGATATTATGACTAATCTCAATTCATGATAGTACAAATTAGATCTAATATGATTTCATTTTATCTCCATATGGATATGATACGACCGTAGGGTACCTCCTAGTCATCAGGACTCTGCCATCACCCTTATCCTCTTTTCTTCTCACATGCATAAGCTATCAGATAAGTCGACCCTCTTGTTAAACTAAGGCTATTGTTATGAATATGGTTATGCATCCGTATTGAGTTAAACGTTCAACCTGTCCAAAGTTTACTTTGGACATGGTTGAACTAACTAAACTTTAAGAAACTAATTTAATTATGCGTTTTTTACGGCACACATTTCAAATATTGCCATAATGGCACGATCATCCAAGCATGCCAAGCTATTTGCATGATCATTTGGTAGGTTGAATGCGGCACATTTTAAACCAACACTGTGCGAACATTCTCCCATTCCATCATTTTCACTAACCGTTACCAATATAGAGATTTTTAGCCACCTTTCTCTCATACTCCTTGCGAACCTTGTATCCTTCCCTCTGCTTAAGCCATGCTGAACTAATTTGATCCATAAATTTACCAAGATTTATTCCAAATGAGAGAGTTCAGAGAATGCTGGGAGTATTTTTCCACGTCGGTTGGAACCCGTTTCTCCATCTACTGCAAGGATACGATGAGGAAATCTCAATTCTTTTTACGATGGGGTTCAATGGGAGAATGGCTAGGGTAGGACATCTTTCCTTCCAAGTCACAGAGAAATCAATTGTGCATGCAACCAAGCTTTCCTGAGAAGGTGAGCGATGGCACAAACACTAGTTTGTTCCACGGGAATCGCATAACTTTTCCCTCAAGCCCGAATTTCGGCATGTGACAGGCGTAAAAGGTTATCATCATAGTTGGATAAAGCCTGAATACATCAATCCCCTAGCAGTCATTATTCATCTGGTTACCTGTGAAGGTAATTTTAGTGTTTTCAAATCCTGTCATCTCCGTTTATTGGTCCATTTTGTCGATAATATATGTCTTAATTTTCCTTTGTTTTTCCTTCGAAGTCTAGAAAAAAATGTCGAACCTGGTTCGAAAAAATACCCTTCACCCCAAAAGTATCTTATACCACCATAGCTTGATCAAAATTTTAATCCTGGACCAGGTCAAGGAGCGAAACCAACCTTGGGAGACTTTTGTATTCAAGGTGCTTAACCCCCATCTTAATATCCGCAAATGATCTCGTCATCTTCACCGTGGGGCTAGTCAAACCTCACCTATAGAAGAGGAAAACCCCAACATCATCCATATTGATGAGGAAACCTCATAAGCTATCCCATTTGCACAAAATACCCCTACTAGTCATGTGTCCGTCAAATTCGTACCTTTCTCACAACCGCGCACCAGGAAACAAAAGGAGAAAAATGTTCAGCGTATGCTACAGCCTAGTACCCAGACCATAGTTCAGTATGATATGTAGACCGATCATTTAGACAATGTGGCCGAATTAGAGAAAACCAACCCAAATTCATCCCTGTCAGCATTAGCCATCCTTTCTACCGAATTACTAAAGGATGTAAATCAAACGAACATTCCTGCATCTTCCCAGGATATTATCCCTGAATAACACATTCCTAGTGTTCATTTGGATCCACCATCAAGGGAGATGAGTTCTCCACGAGATTCCAAATAGCCTACAGAGCCATCTACGCCACCTCAGCCAACAATAGACCAGTTAACTTATGAGTTGGCTTAATCAACGAAGCAAAATGAAGGATATGTTAAGTTGATTTCAGATCTTTGAGAGGAGAACAAAGAGTTGCAGTTACAGGTTAAAAACATGGAGGAACTCCACAAGACTGTTAGTTTGTCACAAAGTAATCAGCAAGAAAGGTGTGCCCATTTAAAAGCATAGGCTAGGAAACTGAAGTTGAAACCATCTGCTTCATCAAAGTCGAAGACAGCTACTGACATAGCTCTACCTTCTCCCTAATGCTATCTTTCATTTTGACCAGTGGGACCTGGCATTCCTTCGGTTTGGGTGAATGTTGGCCCTCATTTTGTCACCATTTTTGGTTAATAATTTACATATTGAACACATGTTTTGTCACCTTTTGGCGTATTTTCTACCATATAGTTCACCATTCAGCAGCAGGTATGATCATATTTTGAAATTATGCAAGTTATGTTTTATTTCCATTATTTCACGATTTTCTTGGTTAAATTCGATGATATGTAATGATATACTAATGTATGAAGTTGTCATCGCAGAATCGTGGTCTTCAATGAACCAATGAGCAAGTATTGCATCCATCCTAGATATGCACAGAGCATATCCAACACATTGTCCCGCTCACCGTTCAAACCGCCGAGCCAACCGCGCATTGTTGTTAATTGATTCCTGAGCGTTAAAAGCATGAAACGGACTGTAAACTATTGTTGACCACATGCCAGAGTGATAGTATGAACCTGTTTCTAGAATATCTCTCATATGATGTCTCTGTGTGACACCTTGACACCAGTTAAGATTAAATTGAGTTTGTATGCCACATCGCGTGCCAGAAAAGAAACAGATTTGCGAAGACAGAGGAAGACGTTATGAGTGGCCTTTGTTTAGTTACTTGTCATAATTTTTGGTTGATATTAAGAGCAGTCGACGAATGAAAGGTTCGACTTGCTCGCCCTTTGTCAAACATTATATATACAGACGTTGCTATGCGAGAGAGAGTTAGAGAGATATATAGTTTTTAGTTGATACATGTAATCAGTCAGTTCAAAAACTCTATAACACTTTTTCATTACTTTAATGGAACTTCTGTGGATGTTTTGTATGATCTTGTCTTCAGTGGCGTGAGCCAGTTAGCACTCTGATTATTGGAA
The DNA here is from genome assembly GCA_001517045.1 of Pseudotsuga menziesii. NCBI lineage: Eukaryota > Viridiplantae > Streptophyta > Pinopsida > Pinales > Pinaceae > Pseudotsuga > Pseudotsuga menziesii. The sequence continues at coordinate 267,241 of LPNX011168785.1, forward strand.
GGGCCCCCCGTCAACCAGAGCCATTTCTTTCCGTGTATTTTCATTCTTCCTTTTCTGCAAATAGTATAGTTTTATCTATAATTTTTTTTTGCAACTTAGTCATTGAAATTATTTATGTTATTTATTTCCTGTAGCTTAAACTTTGGTATTATGCTATTTATGTAATTTCCTTTGTAAGCTAAGCAACCGGTTGTGCATAGATTAGTTTTTAATTTCTTTTTAAATATTTTCACTTCATTTGCTCAATGTCATATTGATAGAATAGATTGATTTGATCAAGTTACAATAGGTTCAGCCTTCAATTGCTTCTGTTTTGTCATGAATTTGCTTAATTAGATTTCAGTTGTCCAATGATGCAATGAATAACAATATTTTCCTTTTTATGAATTAGTTTAGATAATTATTCTATGAAATTTTATGATTAAGTAGGTTCAATTTATGTTCTTTACACTTTAGTATTATATGCATGGGTCAGCTGTCCTCAAAGATAATTTAGATTAACTATTTCTTGAAGTTTTAGTATTTTCTTCAGACAGACTATCATTTGGACAGCCTGTTCTGTTTGTCATACAAACCTCTCTTTCAGTCTGTTTTCCAGTCTTCCATTCAACTCTTAGTGCTTTTAACTTGTTTTAAGCCTGTTTTCTTAGCTTCTTGATTATGTCTTGATAAATGGTAATTAGATAATGGTTGTGTCTCTTCTTACAGATTTATATTAGGTTGTTTAAATGCTCATTAGGTTCTTATTTCTTCTTCCTCCTCATTTGATGTTTGAAATTATGTTTACTATGTTTCCTTGTAATTATGTCTTCGTTTTGATTTTATTTGTTCCTTTACATGTGAGGTTTAAGATTAAATGCATTAATATATTAAGTATCTTATACATTGTTCATAACAATACGATTTGTTCTCTCCATCATATAGTTATTAAAGGAATCTATAGGATAGAATTTAAATCATCTTTATAATTTTTCTGCTTGTTCATAAATTATGTCTACCTTCTTGTAGTATTATTTTATCTTTTGCAAGGAGTTATTTGTTTATAAATCATCATGTTTACTATATCTTGTAATTGGACGTTTGTTAGTCTACATTCTTTCAGAGAGATTAAGTTAGATTTGATTCCCTTTAGTTTCTTCAACTCATTTGAAAGTCACTTTGACACTTCTCCTACTCTTGTTCCATTCACGGTGAACCCTTATCCTCAAAATAATTAAGGAGAATGGAACTAGATAGCTAGTTTAAACTATTATGTACATTTGTCAGTTTCATGTATAGTTTCTCAAAAAGCATAACTAGTTTTTGTAAATCTTTCTTTGAACAATCAGTCTTTAAAGTTGTTTAGCAGTAAAATAAATCTCTTTAGATAGAATAGTTCATTGTCATAACACTATTTATATCCTTATTTTTAAAGAGTAGAGTAGTATAATGTGATACCGCTCTGTTCTAGTACTTTGTTCGATTATCCTGATAGTTGAATTCTTAGGATTTTGACTCAATTTTTCATTTTGAAATATCTTTCAATCTTTTTTTTGTTGAAAGTATTACCACAATACCCTAGGAATCCCTCTACCTTCGCATATATTTTGTAACAACTCTAAGCCTCCCAACCCTGGTCGATAATTAAATATTAGATGAATTGTTCAAGACAATATTTTATCCAACAATCCTTTTATGAATATGATTGATATTTTTCTTCGGTCGTAGACTTGTGTGGGTTATTCTATTAGAGTTGATAGATCTGCCAGAGAATATTCATCCTTAACAAGGGATAAATAACTCTTGAATAAATTATTTAGAATGATTACCTTTCTCGTCCACTTCCTTGAAAGTGGTTGGTCGGAGCTTGGTGGCATGTCGATGATTGCTCCTTCGTCGAACACCAAAAAATCATCAGATGTCGAATCACGGTTTCTATTCACAAAATCCTTTTGTGCATCGAAGAAGACTTCATTTTCCTTCTGGACATGAAATGGTACTTTATTTGCATTGTAGGTCGTACTCTTGTATTTTCCATGTTTCTCCTCTATCATCTCCAATAGCAGCACCTCCCCTTTTTAAAACAAAAATGGTAGGTTCTTGAGGCTCAACAAAAATATTTTGAACATTTTGATTCACATTTGGGAGCTGGTTCTGATTCCTAGTGACTTTGGATTTCCATTCAACAATTAGCTGTGGTCACTCCTCAATAATATTATCTAGTGCTTTGCGGTATGAAAATTTCGATGTAGGATTGGTGTAGTCTCTAGCAGAATGTCTTGGTTTTCCACAATTATAGCCGATAACTTCAACTCACCCTCGACCTCGTCCTCATCCTCTAAAATCACCGCCACCCCTTGGCTTAGGGAATTGTGCATGAGCTTGTTTGTCTTGCGTTTTCTCATTATTCTTAATTAAGTAGGTATCCATTCTCTTTTCTCGTAACAACTAGTATACCATGCAGTTCTTTTCATCATGGATCGCAGACCAACAGAAGTTACAATAAAGACTAGAAAGTGTACCTACTACCTTCTGTAAATAAATTCATTCTTTCGAACGATAACCTCTTGTTTGGAAGACTCGACACCATGGCATCCCTTGTGAACTTAATGCATTCGACACATGTGACACAAGTTAATCCAAGAAGGATGGACATGAATCCTTATGATGGCCTTCAATTTTACATCTTGTACACCATAGTTCCTCATGAACTTCTTTTCCCTTCCTGATATCTTATATTTTCAATTTCCCCAACTAGTGAAGCTTCTAAATTCATAGAAAGCTCAATATATTCTATCTGGGGCACTATATTCTATTGCATTAGGGGAATGTTTCTAGGAAAAATGCACCTCTTGTAGATAAGAGTTGTTCCTCTAGTCTGAATGGTTCAGATCTAGAACAAATGAGTTACAACAGAATTGGAAGACTTCCCCTAGAATTGGTGGAGATATGGAATGAGTCTCTTTGATGGAGTGGTGTAGTTGTTTCCTATGGTGATGGATCTTCACGTTCGTACCTACACAATCACAATGAAACAAAAAGACAAGGTCAAAAAGCACTAGAATATAATTGATTATTCTATGTTAGTGACTAAGGAATCCAACAATAAAATACATGATTATAACATAACATACTTTATGGGAAAGGAACCAATCTTGCATTAAAGAATGAAGAAGAAGTTTACAAACTTCGCCTTAGTGTTGATATTCTCCTTCACATGCCAATATCTTGTCCCCAAAAGCTCCAACTTGCTCCTCCTATGCTCACCCTACTGATTTTAGGCTAGAATGTCAATGCAACAGCATAACTTTGCTCTCTCTCAACCATGGGGATGAGCCTACTTTTATAGGAGTTGGGAGGATAAGGATGGTTGGGTAAATGGTGGGTGAGGTGGCTAGGAGATCCCAAAAGGAAAGATCTCGAGTCCAGGTGGTCCTCAAGTGTAGGGATAAGGGTGTAACGAAGCCTTCCTTCGAGAAGCTTTGTGGAAACCTCTCTTTTTCATTTTTTACCAATGGCATCGCTTTTACTCCACTATGACAGAACGGTGACAGGGAAAAACCATGTCTTGAACAAGAGGTAAAGGTGGTGGCACCGCCTACTATCAATAGATTGTAGGCGTTACTGAACAAGGTAACGCTCCTTGATTTCAGGGCAGAAGCAGTGCTAGATTTTCATATGCAAGATTGAAGTCTGGGATAGTATTTTCACTTCACAACTTAGGATTCAGGGAAAATACTAATGTTTTGGACCTCATCACATGATGATGATGAGATTTATGTGTAACAGAATGCCCCCCAAAGCATGAGGCTAGAGGGATACGATATGTGAGAGATTTGAAAGAGCAAGTTATCACTTTGAGGCAAGAATTAGCTTGATCGGAGACCATCATCAACCAGGCATCTGCAATACATCAATATTTTTTACTCATGAGCAAATGTGTCCTCATCATAGCTGTAGACCAATACAAGTCAGATCCATGAGAGAGATTAACAAAAATGGCTACTAAAATACAGCATAGATCCATGTGATAGAGGACTCAAACTTGGGACATAGTTACTAGACATACACTGTACATCTATGTCAAATGAACACAAATTCGAGCACATCCATGACCATACAAATGTGGATTCATGCTGGGACTCATACAATATATTCCATTGCAACCTGGGGAGAAATCTATCAGTGCTTTTAACATATACTCAGGGTCTTCATCTCGTCTTCCATAAAGTACAATTCTATCCATGTGATTACAATGATTTGAATTCGAACATGGTAGAAACCACTTTATTACCAATCAATGATGTGAACCGTTAACAAGTACGAGGGAGATCACCATTGATGTCAATGATTCCCAAGGTACCCTAGTACAATCTCTTGAATGTGAATAGATGATTTGATGTCGAACACTCAGTCAAGACTATCGTTCAAAGGCCAATGATGTGAACCTATGTCGATAGAGAGAGAATCTGTCATTAAGGCATATAGATCTCAAGGTACTAAACTTCTTTCTAAGACTAATTCCTCGATGATGAGCAGATGTCGACAGGAATAGTCTCATCGAAGGAGGGCCATGATGAATCCCACCGTCGATGACACAAAACTTGGAACAAAGTTCTGGAATGTTGTCAGGTCCCCATCCCTCACCCAGCGAAGAGGACGCGATGAACATCAACACAACCAGGCAAACATCCCATGAACATAAACCAGATGATATCAATGCTGAAATTAAAAGCCTAAACAACAGGCATAATTCATCATACAAGGATGCACAGTCCTTCAAACAATCAGCGGAAGCAAACATAGACATTCCAGCATTTAACATCAATATAAATTACAGAGATGAAGTAACCAACAGTACTTATCTTTTGATGAAGAATTCATCCGCAACCAGCTACGTCACTGCAACGTTCCACCCAACCATAGGCTAGCTTGCTCATCAGTCTCTCAGCAACGCTGCCACCCCCGAGCTGGGCATGATTCCTCCGGAAAAAGGGTCAATTGCAGGCTTATACATAGCCAAGGGGACATAAACAACAAATCAACACAGTTGGGTTTCACAGGATTTCAACAACCAAGCCAAGCCAGCACAGTCCGAAGACTATCCATTGCACTCAGGAAACCAATCAGCTGTCACAGCTTAAAACAGGACA
>LPNX011168785.1:274930-400453 GCA_001517045.1 Pseudotsuga menziesii
TTCCAATGGAAAACCTTCCCATGAAGCTTGGCACTTGCAGGTCATCACACACGATCTTCCTGCAGTGTGTACTCCATGTGTCCCTCCTGACACAATCTCACACAAGCCAACAATGATTAGTAGCCGTTAGTACCTCTTAAATCCAAAATCCACAGTTCGAATTTAATAACACGTACGAACTAATTTTCACAACCATGATACTTTTTCTCATAAATGGTAGATTCTGGAAATGGTCAGGAACTTACCTCTCACTGTCATGTTTGAAGTAACCTACCTGAACATAAACTTCAAACAACCAAACACAAGCTTATGCAAGCCAATAGTGACTAGTAGTTGTTAGCAATTTCTCAAATCCGAAATTCACAATTCGAATTTTAACAACCTATTATGCATATCATATGGTAGATTCAGGCATTGGTCAGGATCTTACCTCTCAATTCCATGCTTAACATAATCTACCTGAAACATAAGCTCTCAACAACCAAACACAAGCTTATGCAAGCCAATAGTGACTAGTAGTTGTCAGCAATATTTGAAATTCACAATTCAAATTTAACAAGCTCTTTTACACGGTAGATTCCAGCATTGGTCAGGGTCTTACCTCTCAATTCCATTCTCGAAATAATCTACTTGAAACACGAGCTTCAAACATCCAAACACTTGGTAAGTCTGGATGCATATAACTTTTCATTGCTACAACCATTGCTGAAGCATTTTCAGAATTTTATAAAATTCGAATACTTCCCGTCGTCAGTCACATCAATATATACCAAAACTCATTTACTTCGTGCAATCATAATCATACTAACATTGCAAGGTATAGTCATAGCATTCATGCAATTAAATGGAGTGGTTAGATACTCCTTACTTCACAAGTGTATCATCCATACCACCTTGCTCTTCAATAGAGCATTTCTGGCAGCCAATTGATCATGACTATCCTGCATTCATAGCAACCTTCGAAACAATTCCAGAATTATCATTAATTCACCATTTCGTCATTAGTTAGTCCGCATACCACATGCATTCATCTCAATGCATTCATGCCATACATCACAACATTGCACCTACACTTATGCAATCAGTCATTCACACCCTTCATAGGCATACATCCAATGCATAACAACAAGATTCATAAAATCTTTCTAATGCATGTCCATTCAACGCTACCTTGCATTGATTCAGGAATACTATGCATTCAACCATACCATGGCCTAACCATGACTACCTCATACAGGATGCATTACTATAATCAATATCATTAACATATATAGGCAGGACACCTTTCTACATTCCAACATTCACATGGTATGAGGTCTCTTACCTTTACCATTCCATGGAATATGTCATAAGCAACTCTTACCTACATGGGTCTTACTTACACCCTTGACATGACCACTTTAGTTGGTCCTTTGCAGGAGATTGCAGCATTTGCTCAACAACTATTGTCATGGACTTGTTGCCTTATCCCTTCTCCAGAGGGTTGCTGGTCTCATTCATCAGCATCAGCAACATATTCATCCGGGTCCATGTCATCGTTGGTTTGTTCACTAATGCCAACATCAAAACAATGATTATCATTAGTGGTTCATTGTACATATATATATTTTTCAATATTCGTACCAATCATGCAATGTCCTATGCATGCAATACATACCCTCATGCATTTCAAGCATAAACTTAGGAAATGTAGTTATAATTAGAAAGACAGGGTTTTAATGAAAACTTCCCTTTCAAATCCCTCATCTTCTCATGGAATTCCTCTTCCACACAGCAGCTGGTTGACTTCACAGTCCTTGCTGCCCCTGGGCATGCAACTGTCCAGATTTTTCCATTTGACAACAACGGCCATCCTTAGCACTTTTCTGCTTCATGCTCAGATTCTGGTCACTTATCTTCGTTCCTTGCTGGATAAGCTTTCCAACGCCTATTCACACGCTTCATTTCGACCTCGGATGTGAAAACCACACCCCTTCCAAGAATGAATATTTTCACCAATCTTTGCATTTTCATTACATCACTGCAATGTAGAATTTTCACATTCTTCCAATGATCTTAGAGCCATTTTGGCAGCTGCATTTTCGGCATCCTTCTTGTCGTTTGTGAAAATCCCTCTGATTCAAACTCTTGCCCAAAACACAGGATTTTCCTTCTCACAAGAACAACTGTCTTAAGGGACGACGGGGGTTAAGGGGGCTTGCCCCCTTGCTGCCATTTTTCTCCTTCTCAGCCCTGAAATTCACTGAAAAACAGCTCAAAATTTCACTGAGAAATAGTTGAAATCGGCTCCCGGAACCATTGTTCCTTCCGCCAAATCGGCTCCTCGGAAGCTCCAACCTTCTGCAATGTCAGCTCCCTGGAAGCTCTAACCTTCCGCAACGGCGGCTCTCCGGGAGTTTCAACCCTTCCGCAACTGCGGCTCCCCGGAAGCTTCAACCCTTCCGCAACTGCGGCTCCCTGGAAGCTCCAACCTTCCGACGTATCAGCTGACTTCACATCGGATGCTGAACCGCTTTTCATCCGCAACGGCGGACGGGGAAATCGTTATTTCTCCTGCAACGTCAGAAGTTAGCTTCAACCCCTCTTCCGCAACGGCGGCTTGCCAGACCTTAACTTCTCCCGATCGGCACCTACGGAGAACGGCCTTCACGTCGGACATCGGCTGACTCTTGAATCGGAAGTCGGATGTCTTTAGCTTCTGCAACGGCGGACGTCTACTTCGTCAAATCTTTCGATTGGCGAACTATCTTTGAGCCTTAACCCTTTTTGACATGTTGGCGATAGGGAGAATCTCCCATCGGAAGACTTAACCATTTGGGCTTCCGCAACGGCGGATGGAAACTTCATCAGTTCGCCCGCAATGGCGAACGCCCACTTCGTCGGCTCTTCCGCTTTGACACTTGCAACGTCGGACGTCGGCTGACTCTCGTAACGTCAGACATCGGACAACTCTCCCTTCCAGTTTCTCCAGCACTTAGACAAATTTTTTATTTTCCAAATTTTCTTCTTCGTCGGCAATCAGATGACTCTCACATCGGACGCAGAATCGCTTCGCCATCCGCAACGGCGGATGGAAGACTTTACCAATCCTTCCGCAACAGCGGAAGTTCACTTCACGAATCCTTCCGCAACAGCGGACAAGAGATCAATCCCGCTTCCGATTTCCCACACTTAGACAAATTTTAACCTTTCTGTGGCGTCAGCGATCGGACGGCTTTCGCAACATCTGACATCGGGCCACTTTCCTTTTCGATTTCTCCGATACTTAGACCATTTTCGTGGCTTTTTACCCCTTAACGTGTCGGCGATCGGAGGTCTTTACGATCGGCTGCGGGATCGCTTTGCCGCCCGAAATGGCAAAAGTTCCACTTTGAGAACCCTTCCGAAATGGCGGACGAGGGACTTCATCCACCCTTCCGCAACAGCGGAAGTCCACTTCTCCAATCCTTCCGCAACAGCGGAATTCCACTTCCTCCAGTGGTCCGACCGTTCAACACTTAAGCGATTTTTCTGAATTCGTTGCTCACGGCTGTTCTATTGGACATAGAGGGTAATTCTTCCCTCTATCTGCGGCTCTTTCTTGGCCCATAGAGGCCCATTGTTGCAACTCAGAGCTCTGATACCACTCTGTCAGGTCCCCATCCCTCACCCAGCGAAGAGGACGCGACGAACATCAACACAACCGGGAAAACAGCCCATGAACATAAACCAGATGATATCAATGCTGAAATTAAAAGCCTAAACAACAGGCATAATTCATCATACAAGGATGCACAGTCCTTCAAACAATCAGCGGAAGCAAACATAGACATTCCAGCATTTAACATCAATATAAATTACAGAGATGAAGTAACCAGCAGTACTTATCTTTTGATGAAGAATTCATCCGCAACCAGCTACGTCGCTGCAACGTTCCACCCAACCATAGGCTATCTTGCTCATTAGTCTCTCAGCAATGCTGCCACCCCCGAGCTGGGCATGATTCCTCTGGAAAAAGGGTCAATTGCAGGCTTATACATAGCCAAGGGGACATAAACAACAAATCAACACAGCTGGGTTTCACAGGCTTTCAACAACCAAGCCAAGCTAGCACAGTCTGAAGACTATCCATTGCACTCAGGCAACCAATCAGCTGTCACAGCTTAAAACAGGACAAACGAATTCTGAAGCGGCATACCATAAATTCCCAAATGTAGCAGCAAACACACTTACAACAGGGGAAAATCAACAGCTCGTCCAAGGCAATGGAACCACGGGAAGACTCACATAGACCATGCTGGAAACAAATTTACAGACTCCCAGCCTGGGCGTGGGTAATAATCAACGCCGAACCCACAATTTGACCCATGGGGAAAGGATTCAGCCACTCCATTCACCAATCCGCAGAGGAAACGATGTGGGTAAAACCCAGGAAATTCCTGTGCGCGAAAATGAGAAACAGGAGGGAAATTCTCTGCGTGAGAATGCACAGCAGTCAGGAGGATGCGAATTGCAAGTGCCTGAGCATTTAGCAACTCGTGGAGAGGAAGAAAATGCCTACGTGAGACCAAAATCGTCTAGAGCCTGTGCATGAGGAGCCAACAGAACAAAATCGTGGTGAGTGTGTACTGACCAGGGATGAGTACGTGAGGGAGAAGAATGGAAAACGTGGGTGGAGTGGGCAGGTGGGAAAAGGACTGACAGTCCTGCCACCCCACTCCCAAAGGCATTAACTGCCTCAACCACCAGTAGCCATTACTCCTTAGCTGCCCAACAAAACATTAAAGAGGTTGACAAGGGAAGATGGAAAATCAACAAGGTGACAAACATGGGTTTTTCCCCCATAAACCAAGGTTTGACATCCCCCACCCCTTATCCTTTGGAACCATGCCCTTTTCATTCAACGTTGCGCTGCCGTAGCTGGTTGTGGTTTTAGTTTATTTGATGTGCATGTTTACATGATGCCAAATTATAATGTGCCTTATAGCACAGCGTACCATCGGCAATTATCCCTATTGCCGAAACATAGACAACAAAATCGATGGTGGGGCTTTTGCCTTGAGCTCCTCACCACGATTAATTACAATATATACATCATGCAAATGGGGTCGAAACCGGGGACATTACAAATGTTGTAGATGATGTAACCATAGGGCTAACTAAAAAGGTACTAACACAAAAGGTTGTTCTGATTGCAGAGGTAAACTTTCAAATTCCCTTTGAACATCGGGAGGAACAAAAAAAGAGTTCGTAGCATTGACTAGACTAGGCAGAGCACAATGAAACAATGGACAATGCATTCTTTGAAAGACTCAAAGGAATGGCATGACTCATGAAAGTGGATCGACTCAGAGACAAGATGAATACCCAATTGACTGAATGAAATGTAGACAAGTGCCATGTTCAAAGGTGACTACAAACGACCATTTTATTGTCAAAATGAATTGATTCCCTTCCCTTGATTTAACCATCATTATTGATGAGTGCCCATTTTTGTTTTTATGAGTTCAAAGAGGGTAACAAACACTCATTGTAGCTCGTCCGAAGACAAGTCCATTCTCATACGATTAACGAACCTGAGAAAGGAGGGGTTTGTTCCCAAAAAAGGGTCTTTCATCGTTTGATTTTAACGAGTCCAATGAAATTTAAATCGGTATCATTCATGCTTAGAGAGTCTGAACGAAGACAGAAGAAGACTCCAAAGGGTCATTTTTCATAACTAGTCAATCCAAACTGAAAAAGAGATAAACTACCATTGAAAAGATGACTCTTCAAGTACTTTTATGAGTGTGAAGAAGACAAGTTCACTCGATGATATTTTCACATTTAGGGAGTTTGAAAAGGATTAAAGAAGACTCCATTAGGTTTCTTTCCATGATGAATGGTTTTTTACGAGCCTGAAAAGAATCAAACAAAGACTCGAAACTTTGATATTAGGTTTAGGGAGCCTGATCGAAGTGTCCAAATGAATGCTCAAGGACCTTTTCCATTTTTCAAAAGTACGAAAAAGGTCAAAAATGAACTTCCCCATAGACAATAATGTTCACTTTTATCCCTGCAAAGCTTTTAAAAAGGCCATTAGCCTCCCAAAAACATTTAAAATTGACTTTTATAAACTATATAAAGGGTATTTTTAATGGAAATGATTTAAAGAACACTAAAAATAATATAAAACCCTAAAAATCCTATATAAAAACCAAAGTAAATAGTAAAAACCAATTTATTTACCATTTACCAAACCTTGGAGAGCATTTTGGGAGAATTGGAGTGCATATTTTAGTCGAAGACTGCAGAGCCATCACCCGTCCATTTTCCGATTCGTCAATGTCAAGTAAGAGCTAGAAGGCCCTTCTTCATTTCCATGGTTTCCATTTTTCATTTTTGTTGATTTTTGGGGCATTAAGTGCAAGCCTAAAAAAATCATGTCGGGTACCGCATCTGTCCTTCACAGGAAGAGAGGTGCCCGATAAGAACCGCGCTTTTTTAGGTTTACTCAGGCAGTGGCATCACTTGGTTCTAAGGAGAGATGCGTGGTGCCGATCATGATTCCCCAAAAACCCAAGCCCTATTCAAAATAAAAAAAATTTAAGCAATTTCAATGGTTGAATATGTTTCTAAATGGCTCATTAATGATTTTTGACAGGTTATTTGGTCAAAAATAGTGACTTGGAAGGAGAGACAACATGATGATGACGACTCTCATGCTGTAAGAGATGTGGGTTGCATAGTTTCCCTATGAAGTTGTGGCCTCTTAAAGTTATTCTGCGCTTCCAGCATGCTTTCACATGCACGATTACTGGAGCACATCCTACAGATGTGGAATCGAGAACAACAGTACTTTGAGGTGGGACCCCTTATTGTGACTATGGAGGTGGAGGACATTTATTTTCTGATAGGGATGTCTAGACAAGGGGCACCTATTTCTCTAACTGGTTCCCAAGGTGGGGACATAACTACATAGGAGATTATTGTTCACCACTGCTATCCAAGAACAAAGATGTCAGGTAAGAAGATCCCAATAAAGGTTGTGAGGGATCTGTCACTTCGAACTATTCTATTCACCATGCAGAGGGTTGTTGGGATACAAGGGGATCATCAGGAATCTCGGGCACATATGTTGTATTCCCTGGAGGCCATGGCACCCACGGTGTTCAACTGGGATGAGGAGTTGTTACATCTGTTCAAAGATCAATTGATGAAATGTCAACAAGGAGAGCTGAAACAATTTCAATATGGGACTATCTTAGCATGCTTCTTCTTTGATAGGGTACCTCTCCTGAGGCCCCAAGTGGTATTCACAGAGCTTATAGATAGGGACCCCCACATGTTGTGGTGGGTGGAGATCATGGCCCTCATAGGAGGTGGTGAGGCCAAGGTCAAATTCAAGGATCCCTTCTTCCATTGGTTGAGTGATCAGATCCTCATGATTGAGGACTATGCCTACGTAGATACCGACTTCCGAGGGGATCCCAATCTACCACTACCACCTAGTGCTCAGTGGGGTGACATCGGTAAGAAGAAATACCTAAGATCTTGATTATGTTTTTATATTTTTATGTTTCATAATTTTTATGGATGATAACAAGACCTAATGTTTGCATGCAGATGTTGGTGATGCACGACCCGGGGGATCCTCCCCAATGGATAGGCGAGCAAGAGTTCACTTTGTGCATAGAGTTGAAGATGAGCTCATGGAGCTAGAGGAGAACCTGTATTGACTGACTCTAGATATCTCGGATGCTACTATAGATGACCTCCCTAGGAGGTTTAAGAGACATATTGTGGGAGTATCAGGCCACCTCAGTCGCTTGCTACGTAGGGTAGTAAGAGCCATCATGTTATACCACGAGCACCATTAGAGTAGTCTGCATAATGTATCCCTAAAAGCTAGCTAGCTTCAGGATTTTTGTATCATTTTGTATGCCTGAAATCCAGAGTGCTTCAGATGAGATCTCATGACCATCTGTTTTGTAAAAACACTTTATATATATACAGACTTAGTTCTGATGTTTATAAGTGTTTCAAATGGATAAATTATATTTGCATGAGTTCTATGTGTCTTCTATTGTTTATTTTACTTTATGATTCACCATTTTTTATTTTAAAAGTTATGAATGGGCGATATACCAGTCTAGAATGTAATTTTCTAATGAATCAGCAACCGTATTATCAGACCTAGGGATATGCCTGTAAGTGATGGAATCAGAAGACCTTTCTAAAAAATGCACTCTCTGAAAGAGGTGGAGAAGTGTATGGTTCCTGATATTGTAAATGTGTTTTATATGACAAACCACTAGTTGAGAGTCCAAAAATACTACCTAATCCTGAATGTCTTGAGATGCAGCCTCGGCGAGTAAACCTATCACTTCCTAATACTCAACGATGTTGTTGGTAGCCGAACCAATACAAACCTCTCTTGAACTAACTAAATCTTGAGCTGGGGAATACAACACCCAAGCCGCTAAAGCAAGGTTCAAGGTATGACGACATGCACCATCCGCGAAACCATAGAAAGCCATCCAATCTGCATAACCAAAACATGGGATAAACAATATGGACATAAAAACTCAAAACCATATTGAAAATACCAAAACACACTAAAATTCAAATATATGTATATACAAGGTACCATACATAAATGTCTTCATCATAGTACCTCTTCAGGTACAACCCATTGTGAGGTTTCCCAAAGGGTATCCCATCATAATATATGAGCTCGTAATCCCCTTCCTCTAAGACCTTACTAATGACAAAGGGACAGTACCACATGGATTCAAACTTTCCCTTCCCTAGTTTATCATTTCTCTGATCATAAGTCAGGACTAGGTCACCTTCATTGAAGACATGAGGTTGAATAGACTTGTCATACTGTTCCTTGATGCATTTTTTGTGTGCCTCATTAGCCAAGGCAGCATCTCTTCTACTTTGATCAAGGTTAGTCAACTACAAAAATATCTCTTCCTCGGTGGAAGTGTTTGGGAGAAGTTCTACTGCGATTTTAAGTGACAGGATTTGACACTCGATAGGGAGGACAACTTCCAGTCCATAGACCAATTGAAAGGGTGTGAAACCAGTTGTTGTTTTTACTGAAGTCTTGTAAGCCCAAAGTGCGGAAAAGAGAGTCAAGTGCCAGTTGGATTTGTGATATCCAACCATCCTACGTAGTATATTTTTTTAAAACTTTGTTAATGGCCTTGACCTAACCATTAGCCTGTGGGTAATATAGAGTTGATTTTTCATGGAGAAAACCCAGCTTAGCACTCAACTCATCCATCATCTGAATCCAGAAATGAGATCCGTGGTCAGTGACTATAGCTTGTGGGACTCGAAACCTATCTATCACATGGTTGAATAAAAAGAGGGTGGCAGTCTTACCATCCTCTACATATGTAGGCATTGCCTCAGCCCATTTTGTGAAATAATCCATGGCTACGATGATGTAACCATGCCCCCCGAATGAGGTAGGCTTGCAATGCATAAAATCAATACCCCACTTGGAAAAAGGGCCAACTGTAATGACGGGGTGTAAAGGAGCAGGGTGGGTGTTCTTTTTCAGATAAAAGCGTTAACAGGGTGGGAATTTCTTAACCGCTTCATGACAATCTTTGAATATTGAAGGCCAGAAATACCTAGTGCAAAGTATTTTCTGGGTTATAGCCATCCCAGAAAGATGACATGCTCCAGAGTGGCAATCATTCAGGACCTGTTCAACCTCTTCATGTGTAAGGCACCGTCGAAGGATGGAATCAATACCACGTCAGTACAATGTATCATTCAAAATGAGATAGTACTTTGTGAGGTGACAAATACGACGAAGACCGTCATGGGACATGTTGGGCTGAAATATCTGAGTCTAGAGATAGATAATAAAATCTCCATACCATGGATCAGTTGTGCTTATTAAGAACAAAAATTCATCCGGGAATGAATTGTTGGGATCAGTTTCTGTCAAAGCACAGGGAATCTCACACATTAAATCCGCAAAAACAAGGGATTTCTTTGAAGTAGCCTTGGCGAACTCAAGATCAAATTCCTATAAAATAACAATCCAATGGGAATATTTTCCCCCTAGTACCTGACAAGTCAAAATGTAGTACATGGGGTTTTGATCTGTGAGTATAGTTGTGGTACAAAGCAGAATGTAATGACGAAACTTTTGAACAGTAATGACCATGGCCAAAGCTAACTTCTCCACACGCGAGGAACGGGTTTCTAAGTCAATGAGACTCTTACTCATGTAATATATCATGTGTTCTTGGTCGTTACAATTGTCTTGCACTAGAACCATTCCGATGGTAGTAGTGGAGGCAACAACATAGAAGAGAAAGTATTTTGAGTAATGTGGGGGGTGTATCATGGGTGAATGGGTCAGAGTGTGCTTCAGATTATCAAAGCCTCATTGGGTCGGGTCATCTTGGAAGAATGGAGTATCCTTCTTTAGGAGATGCATATAACCGTCCATTTTCTCTATGAATTTGCACATGAAACGACGAAGAAATTTTTCCTTCCCTTGCAAACTTTGGAGTTCGATAATGTTTGTCGAGGCGAGTAATTCTAGGATATCATCAATTTTCAAAGAATCAATCCGAATTCCATATTTGGAAACCACGAAGCTGAGAAGGCATCCAGTCTGAACAAAAAATACACATTTGTGTGGATTTAGCCATATATTATAATGACGACACCTAAGGAAAATGTCTCTAAGGTTCCCTGGATGGTCCTCCTATTGCTACGAATGAGAAGGGAGACCATCAAGGTATGACTCCACAATGTGCTTGATATCATGAAAGGCATAGGACATGGCTCGCTGGAATGTAGCTCCAGCGTTCTTTAGGCCAAAAAGGTAACTTTCAATACGTGAAGGTTCCCCATGGGAAAATGAATGTCGCTTTATGCTAATCAACGGGAAGAATCTCTATCTGATTCTAGCTAGAAAATCCATCCATAAAAGAAAAGATGATGCTCCTAGAACAACTATCAATGATCTCATAAATATGTGGAGTAAGGAAATTGTCCTTAGGACAAGCCTCATTTAAGTCTCAAAAATTGATACAGACTCTAATAGTGCCCTACTTTTTAGTCACAGGGGCAATGTTATATACCCATTCCGTCAAGGGAATAGGATAAATATACCTTTCCTTCAGAAGTTTTTCCACTTCAGCTTTAATAGTAGCATCCTTCCTAGGATGCACTTGACGTAATTTTTTTCGAATAGGTTTTTCCATGGGATAGGTTCTAATATCGTGTACAACAATTGACAGATCGATTCCAGGAATTTCCTCATATGTCTAGGAAACAATATCACAGAATTTTTTGAAAAGAGCTCTATAACTTTCAGTTTCATCTGTCGAGTAGTTCTGGCCTACATGGATGTGCTCAACAGTTCTGAGCTTGATTGATATGTCAACCAGGGTTGTCTTAGTGATGTTGCAAAGACTTCCTTTAAAATATATGTCTTGCAACAATACAGGTTTTTGCAGATTGGTGACAATATCAGTACTAATAAGAGATATGAGGTCAAAATCCATTGAACTGGCATTAGGAAGAAAAGAAGATCTGTGATGGTGATATTCCCATATGGGTTCATCCGTACTCATAATATCCATGATGGACTCGTCTAAAGGAAAAGATAGGAGATATAGTCTAGAGTAGGGAGGGATGGTTCTAGCCAGTAGGGAAGGTGGTAAGGATCCGAAGCCACTAGATGAGGATCATCATAATGGACATCAAAAGCAGATTGCACAGCATCATAAAGTGCTTCATAAGGGCCAAGAGAGGATGACTCAAAAACTTCTTTGCCTTTAGGACTATAACCAGTCATGGAAATCATGTTCATGGTCGCTACTTCCATACTAGGAGGGGCTGAAGGAAATAATCCCATAAGGGTTGAATCCTTCAGCATACTGACTCTAATCGACTGGTAAGGAGGAGGGGACTGGCCTAGCATAGGGATGTTATTCACGGTGGGAATAGTAACATCTAGTGAACAAAAGTCAAGTTGAACGATAGTTACAATCTTCCCCAAATGAGGAAATTGGAGAGTTTGAAAGACTGTCAAAGAAACAATAGTCATAGCATAGAACCAGTTTCTCCCCAATAGATGATTGTAATCCAACAGGGCATCAACTACTTCCACATATACGGGAACAATATTTCCCCCAAGCTCGACTGAAAGGGCTAGTAACATACCGTGAGGCTGGAAACCTTGTCCATCAAAATATTTAAAGGTCGTAGGTGACTTTGTAAGTTTAGGAGAACCAATGGCTCTCCAATAGGATATAGACAAAACTAAGGTTGAAGCTCCCTCATCCAGAACAATCCAATGGACCTTTCTCCCAACTACTCTAGAGACAATTTGAAATGAAATTTGGTGAGGTGATATAGATTTATAGTTCTCCACATTGAAATAGATTAGGTTGGTGTTATCTGGGTCTAATGACCCCAAAGCTGTTAAGAGGTTTTTACGTTGTATCGCACAGATTTGGAGTATTTCCATGGTATACATTACATAGGGTGCCTGAGCCAAATATTCAACCACATTGTAGAATTGTGTAGCTCAAGCATTGGGATTAAAAACAGCCTTCCTGATGGTAGCCTTAGGAGGTCGTAAAATCAAATCAAGATTAGTTTTCTTGATGACAAGAGGGTCATTAGACGAAGATGGAGGGGAACTAGTAGAAAGAACTTTCTCAAAAGAAGTATTTTCGTCCTTCTTCTATATGGGATTATCGCCGTGAATGACTACGAGTATTCAAATTGATTGTATCTGAGGAAATTATTTTGATTTCTTCTGTAGAACCAGAGATCGCTTGATTAGACATATGATCTATCAACTGTTGCTGAGATGGGATGGGATCGTCTAGCACCACTAGGGTGGGGTTACTTTTAAAAAATTTACTAATATCTTCACGATGAGGGAACTCCTTCATGTAGTGATCACCCCCACATAACAATCAATGGTACTTGGCCTTTCTCTTCCCTTTATTATCATTCTTTGAGACCATGGCCTCGGGATTCTCTTGTTGGTTTCTAGGTTTTTTATTTTTTCCTTTACCTTTTTTCTTATTGTCGGGTGTTTGCTTACTATGAATAGCATTTACCTTGGTGGAAACCATAGGAATTGAATGAGTATTAGTAGAAGCATTTGGTTGCTTGGAAAGTTTGGTGACTGACAAGGGCTGGATTGAACCAACAACCCCATCAACATGAGTCTCTACGGGTGGCTTAGAAGGGTCCATGCTGGGACGAGGAGTTTGAGGGATTAGGTCATACAGAGTTCTGGATTGGGAATATGTCAAGTCCAGATACTGAGTGCAACTGATAGCATTCTCTTTAGAAACAACACCACCCATAGCCGCATCTCGAGCAATGGGAGGAAACAAGGATTTCATGAACCAATCAGCTAACAGTTGGTCTAGGATGGGAGCTTTAATAAGTCGTCTCTGCCTTCTCTACTGATGGATATGGTCTGATATGTGCGTGGAGGTATTTTGACGGAGTGAGGTCAAAAGTTCTATACCCATTTCATAACGAATGCATAGCTGAAAGTGTGTGAGAAAAACGATCGCCAATGAGATAAAATCCACAAACAGATGTTGTGTAAGTTCAATATACCATTTCACAGTCGTACCAGTTAAAGTGAGCTGAAAGAGTATCAAACAAATAGATTCATCCATCAAGGAATTGGAAGAACACCACAGATGGAACATCATGACATGATTTTTTGGATCATCTCCCTGCTTCCCATCAAACTTTGGAATGTATGATGGTAACTTGACTGGAATAATAGGGCACGAAGGGTTGTGCCGAATGGGATCATTAATCAACTTGGACAAATCAGGAAAGTCCAAATTTTCTATGAATAGAAGTTTTAAATTAGGTTCGACATACTGGTAGTATTGATAAGGCATATGCATACCAGTAGGACCATAGGTTGACTGATACATGGAATTTTGGGCTTGTATATGGGCAGATGACCCTCTCGAAGGGGATGGACCTCCAGGAGGAGGGCCACCTAGAGGTGGCAGGACTCAAGGTGGTGGGCATCCAGGTGGTGGTGGACCTCCAAGTGGTGGTTCACCAGGTGGTGGTCCCCCAAAAGGTGGACCACTAGGTGGTGGACCTCCCAGATGCGGGCCTCCAAGTGGAGGTACTCTCGATGGTGGTCCTCTGTAAGGTGGACCTCCATCAGGTGGGCCTCTACCAGGTAGGACTTCGGTTGGTGGACCTCTAAAGGGTGGGCCACTGTAAGTTGGCCCTCCAGAGCCTTCAGCAATATGAATAGGTATTCCTCCCATGGTTGGCATGTAGGACCAATTAGGTTTCCCCCACGGTGTAAACATGTTTCTAGGGTAAGGGATTCCAAGATACATATTTCCTATAGATGTGGGTTTATAGTTCATATCTCCTACAAGTAGTTGATTCCCTGGGTAACCATAACCCAAAGAAGGTTGTTTGACTGCAGGTTGTGCCCCTAAGGGTTGGCCTGAACTCGATAGAGGTTTTATCATATTGGTGTGGGTGGGAGGAAGAACCACTGTGGGTTGTCCTACAACAGAATTTTCTCTAGTATTAGTAGAAACTCAACTAGTAGATAATGTAACTTGCTTCAGGCATTACCCCCCGGCTTTGGAATGAACTGACACCATTTGAGCTGAGGATTTCCCCCTAGATATAGAGGGTATGGGAGGACTAGAAACAGACCTAGGATTTAAAACTGTAGGGTTGGAGGATTGACCTGGATTATGAGGAGTCACACTACGAACTAGAATATCATCAATAGGATCCAAATTCTCAGCAAGTGTATGATATCTAGAAGGCCATGAATCCAAAAGATGGGGTAAAATAACTGACATAGGTTCTTTGTGAGGTACGGGTGAAGGAATGATTATTTCCACTCTCTCTTGAAAATTACGATCGTGATCAAGAGAATCCTGGATCCTTCTATGCTCATCCTCACCTGGTGAATGATTATCAAAAGAAGTCCTAGTAACCCCAAATTCGAAAAGGTATTGACCCATAGAGGTTCTCCAAAAAGGAGCATTAGGGCCATATTCATTTTCAACAGGACTAGTACGACCTTCCCTCGGTGAATGAAAGGAAGTGTCAGCCATAGGAGGTTTTTATACCAAGGGATTAACGTAATAAATGAAATGTTCTCCGCTTTCCACAACTGTGGTTCCTTCCACATGGGAGTCAGTTGCAGCTCCTTGATCTGTGGCTTCCATTGGGATCTCCCCTGTGACAGGAGGAAATTCGGGTAGTAAGCCCTGGTTTCTTCTGGATTGTCTCAACTGAAACTCAGCTAGATTGTATAGTCATTAAAACCTAACCTATGATTTCAAAACTAGGAAAATCATACAAAAATTCACCTACACAAACTACAGGCCACAAGCAAACTTAAGTGACAAGAGGGGTTGATATAAGTATCGATTCCTCACTAGGTTTGTCAATTTTTTGTAAGTCACTATATACCGCAGGGTCTAACAATAAAAAGCGGTGAGGAGGATCAACTATCCCTCACCTAAATACTTGACTACCTAGACGACACATGTGTAGTAATCTCCCTGAGTGTTGTTCTCGGTGTATTGAGCCAACAAGACAACCAAAGGGGATTTTCTCAGATGGTCTCAGGAATCCTAGAAGGGCCTCCCGATATACGCAAGGTACATGGGAGTTCAAATCCGTAGTAGTCTTGTCTAATGCACAACTCTTCACAAGGGTCCTTCCGATATACAATCGAGTACGTGAAGTACCATTCAATATACCTCAAGGGTACGTGAAAGGTCGTTCGATATACTGACGGTACATGGAAGAACCACACAGGTCCCGGGTTGCAATGCAGGAAATAAGCAACAGCTCCTATGTTTTACGATGTTGTAACACGTCTCTAACCTATCACTCGAGTTACTAAATTTGTTAACCTATATCTACCATTAGTTTTAATTTGAATGGTTAGGTGAATGCATGGAGTTATGACAGAAAAGTAAAACATGCAATTATGGTATGCAATTTTTTTTACGTTACCATTCAAAGCATGCCTACTTACGAGAAGGAGAGAGTATTTTCTTTTTCAATTTCGTTTTAAAAACAAAACTTTCCCAAACAGTATAACTAAACCAAAATTTTCGAGAATACAAACAAGCAAGACACTTCTAATCTAATCTTTGGAAGCAAGCAAATAGGGTGAGATATATTTTCCTAAAAAGAAAGACAAAAATACTCAAAGGCACACTAAGTACTTTTTTCATTTTTTCTTCAAAAATAGAAAGATCTAACTTAAAACTATGATATTTTTCTTTTGATGAGACAAGAGTGTAAAAAGAAAGAAGAATATGGAGATCTGAAAGCTTATGAGGCTAGTCAAAGATCCAGTAATTCGTATTCAAACAG
This sequence comes from Pseudotsuga menziesii, assembly GCA_001517045.1. Classification (NCBI taxonomy): domain Eukaryota; kingdom Viridiplantae; phylum Streptophyta; class Pinopsida; order Pinales; family Pinaceae; genus Pseudotsuga; species Pseudotsuga menziesii. The sequence goes on from LPNX011168785.1 coordinate 291,302, forward strand.
AATTATAACCAAATCTCAGCAAAAAAAAATATTTTTTAAAAGCAAAAAGAAGTCGTTTGTAAACTTAACGAAAAAAGAAAGCAAAAACCAACAAGCAAGTATTCCTTTTCAGTCTTATCAATTAGTAAGAATAGACCTAGCTGAGATAAAGCTTCCAAGTACTCCTTTCAAAAATGAAAACCAAGCATACAAACAATCAAATGACGAGTGTAACCTAGATTTTTTATTTCAACAAAACAAGCATTTACCACTTCTAGATTTTGACTTCAACTATTTATATCTCTGTAAAGAAGCCCAAACATTCAGAACTGAAAGCAAAAACAAACCAATCTTTGAAATGACAAGTCTTAAAAAGGCCTACCTGGCACCGCTTCTCGAGGGTTGGTGACAGGGCGGTTCTAGCTTAGTAGGGATTCCTACTAACTGAAAACAGGAGATGGCACCACTTACTGATAACTTAACACAAGCAGTGGCACCTCTTATTTCCCACTGTGCATGCGCGGTGTCCTGTAGAAATCAAAAGACAACAGAATTACGAAAAAAACTAAGTTAGCCACTATAATACTAGAATAAAAATCATGAATTAACAGGAATATGAAGTACAGAAGGTAAGAATGACTAAGATCTGAACATATCTGATAATACCAAACCAAAGATCTCACTAGATCATCTAGTATATCTGATTAGCTGAAATAAGATCTCACTAGATCAACTAGTATATCTGATTAACTGAAACAAGATCTCACTAGATCAGCTAGTAGATCTCATCAATGGAAGACTGAAGCTTGGATTTTGGACAAGTTTTTGAAGACCAAGGAAGATCAGATGTACTGAAATATCTTCCCTAGCATAGTCACCATATTTTTTGCTAGTACAAATGCACCTCTTACAGACAAGAGTTGTTCCTCTAATATGAATGGTTCAAATCTAGAACAAATGAGTTACAATGAAATTGGAAGACTTCCCGTAGAATTGGTGGAGATCTGGAATGAGTCTCTTTGATGGAGTGGTGTAGTTGTTTCCTGTGGTGATGGATCTTCATGGTCGTACCTGTACAATCACAATGAAATAAGAAGACAAGATCAAAGTGTACCAGAATATAATCCATTATTCTATGTCAATGACTAAGGAATCCAACAATAAAATACATGATTATAACATAGCATACTTTATGGGAAAGGAACCAATATTTCATTAAATAATGAAGAAGAAGTTTACAACCTTTACCTTAGTGTTGATATGCTCCTTCACATGCCAATGTCTTGTCCCAAACAGCTCCAACTTGCTCCTCCTATGCTCACCCTTCTGATATTAGGCCAGAATGTCAATGCAACAACATAAATTTGCTCTCTCTCAACCATGGGGATGAGCCTGCTTTTATAGGCCTTGGGAGGATAGGGATGGTTGAGTAAATGATGGGTGAGGTGGCTAGGAGATCCCAAAAGGATGGATCTCGAGTCCAGGTGGTCCTCAGGTGTAGGGATAAGGGTTCCACGAAGCCTTCCATCGAGAAGCTTCCTGGAAACCTTTGTTTTCCACTTTTTACCAAGGGCATCGCTTTTACTCCACTATGACAGAGCGATGACAGGGTAGAACCGCATCTTGAACAAGAGGTAAAGGCAGTGGCACCACCTACTATCAAGAGACTGTAGGCATTACTGAAGAAGGTAAGACTCCTTGACTTAAGGGCAGAAGTGGCACTGGATTTTCATATGCAAGATTGAAGTCTGGGTAAGTATTTTCACTTTACAACTTGGGATTCAGGTAAAATACTGATGTTTGGGACCTCATCACATGATGATGATGAGATTTATGTGTAACAGGGAATGCAGATATGGGGTAACACAATAATGAACCACTCTTTATGTTGGACATCATTCATTTGGAAGCTTACCTTAGCCATCAAGTTCTTGAATCTCGGTTTGAAATCCCAGACAAACTCACTCGACATCTGCTTGATCTCCTTTAACTCCATGATACATTGCAACTCAAATTTGGGTTTCTTAAATTCATCTATTCACCCGCTTCAAATATGATGTAATGACTTATGAGGGTTTCCTGCAAGAACCACATAAAAATGCATATACCAATCAAGAGCATGACCCCTAAAGTTTGTGATCATCTGAGCTCTTTTTATGGCCTCATCCTCGACCTATCACATGATCCAAACAACTTCACACAAAAACTAATGTTGCGTAGGGTCTTCCAACCCACTCCCATTAAATATATGAAACTTGATGTCATCCCTAGCCATTTTATGTGTTTGGGGTAATAATGAACCCAAATTACATGGACCACCAATATGAAGTTTTTTACCATTTTCTTGACTATTAATATTACTCTGATTCGATAGAAAGCACTTCGAAACACTTTTAGGTCTTACCTATGATATCGAATATCTATGCAGAGTTGTAGGTATGTCGTAACCTTAGGCCTGGTATGGATCAGGCACCTCTTCCTCGTCTTTAAAAATAATACAATACTCCTCCTCATCATCACAAGACTCTTCATCGACTTGTGGCACCAACTCATAGTCCCCTCTTCTGGTCACATTGTAACTCTCTCTCCTTGTCGCGGTGCTTCTCCTTTTACCCGACCAGAATCTTCTCCCACTCCTTAAGCGGACACCCTCTTCATTAGTCTCACTACTAGCTAGGAACACTTCTGCTTACTCTTCCCATCTTTCCTATTCCTTCTTCCTATCATTACCCATGTCCTTCATGCAAAACAATTTACTCATTAGATTCCATCCTTAATATTCCCTTTTCACATACTAGCACTTTGATCCATAGTTTTAAGGACGTCAAATATCTACCTCTGGGACCTCGAAAAAATTCTATCTCAACTTCACTATATGACTTAATAGTAGCTATAACGATCTCAATAATATATTCTTCCAAAATATTATCAACACAGAAGTCGACAGCCCTGGAGATAGGATTACTAACACTCTCCAGCCGTCATATCAGTCGAGGAGTCCACCCCCTAGGTTCTCCACCTTGAAAATTTCTCTTTTGAAATGCTAACCTCACCAACCATTCATACAATATAACTTGGAATTCACTAAAGAAAATATCATGAATACCTAAATAAACGTACCTTCCTAACCATTCCCCTGGAGTAAACCACGACCCCTTACTTTCATCTTGTGCAAATTCTTGTGCTTTTTGGTCGACCCAATCCTAAATCTTAGGCTTTGTCAAGTGCCAAAAAATGTCCCCTTCATGATGATCTCAGTCTCGGCAATGGAACCAATTGTTGGCTTACTTCAACTAACCCACGTCCAACCTTCCAGCCTAACCAACAAAACCCCAAGGTATCGTCCCCGTAGAGCATAACCCCATCAGTAATACATGTGACATGAGAAAATTCTCACAAAAGATACCTATATGGACTGCAGGAACTAGGATTCCATGGTGATAGAATGGGATCCTTCCGCGCCAATACCCGAAAACCTACCCAACAATGTTGACATATAAATAATCATCGACATATAACGTCAACAACAATGTATGGAAACATAATACAATCTTAATCGCATTTACCAACACATGATTTAAATCATTATCATTTCATTTCATCATGCAAAATATAGATATTATCAGTCGCAACAAATTATAAACCATCACAAAAAAATGGGCATACACCATTTGACACAGATATTTTAACGTGGAAACCCATATGGGAGAAAACCACAAAATCTCTCTTCATTTGGCATGAGTCATGTCTTGAGCACTTTGTTTTGTGCACACAACCTTCAGAGATATCCAAAAACCCCATTACATTACATCCATGCACACAACTTGCGGACCGAAAGTACATTACCTCCACAACTCTTTTTCATTCTTCGCACCAAAATATACAACATTACAGAATTCTTCAGAACTTAACCTCGATCGACTCTATCTTATCTTATGAACCCCCTTAAGCCCAACCTTTTACATTTTTATAGGATCTAATTTCCGATTTTACATCCCACTCACACTACACATAAGTGGACAACCTTTCTAACTAATGCACCGCATATATTTAATATTTCCCCAAAAACTACCCAAAATTATGGAGCTAACTATTTCCATTCCTGCTCCGTCGCAACCTTGTTCACTCCTCGACCAAACTTCTCAAAACATTATGTACTTACCTAGGTCCAATAAGGATGGGAAGGAGGGGGTGGTATGCTTTGAGAACAAATATAAGAGGGAATAGTTGGAAATAGGGATTGAGGTGATAAAAAACTAGTATAGATAGGGAAGTAGGTCATGGTTTGCCAATACATAGGTATGTTTTCAACCACACTAGCCCCCTCAATATGAAGAAAATAGATGAACCTAATAAAATATAGAAATCATGGGAGGGCATTCAAGATCAATAACTCATGATACTCGCTAAGGTTAAAAGGTTTCTATCATAAGTTGTAATAGGTCTCAAGGAATCACCCAAAATGCTATGGAGTTTTATAAATTCTGCATCAACCCCATGTGCAAAAACCATCCCTAAACTTGGCGTGAAGTGGGTCCAAACAACCTTTGTTGTAGAAATTTAAATGCCCCAAAATTATGATATCTCCCAAGATTGAGTACTAAGCAATATTGCCATATAATTCCTAGTAATGGTCCTTATCTTAATCCTTGTGGAGGGAAAAACATGATGGTGTAGGAGAAAAGTAACATGCTACGATATAGAGGTCTCAGGAAGGGCGGGGGCACCATGAACCTAAACAAACTTGAATCTAGCATAATCATTCAATTCAAACATGGTCACTTTACTATGGAGTGAGTCCCATATCAAACAAGAAATCCATATTGAACCCTAAACAGTTCCTGAGCTTCAAGTCTCCTATCTACAAACTGATAAGCAATGGTAATGGTATTGGAAATACTCTCATGGGTCTCAATCAAAAATACTATAGCCAGTGATATAGAATATAGGATTCCAAATGTAGAGTGGATAAACAAGAATACACAATATGATATTAGCACTTGAGAAATGAGCACATCCCAAGGAAATGATTGTAGTGGATGAATAGTTTGAGCTATTAATAAGTGGAATTGTTTTCTTGAAACCTTTCGAGCTGAAGGAATAGATCATAGAGTTCTATCGGTGGTTGAGAGATTATCATGCTTCGATGAACTTATGTACTTGACTCAAAGCAATAAATGTCAAATCCATTTATAAACCATGTAATTATGTCTTTTTAGATAATCAAAACCTCCATATGTTTCATTTTTGTGTACATGAATAATTAAGTAATTATGTAGTCTTGTGTTTCTAGAATAGACTATAAATATACATAAAGGTTATTGTTGGTAAGGATCGCATAAGGATTCATAAAGAAGGAACAAGTGTCCTGAAATATGTGCACATGCCCTTATAATTTTAGTTTTATAATGAGGTTAGTCATACTTCTACCATAAAGAATAGGGGTGAATTCACTTTTCAACCATCTAATGTTTGAAAATAAATAAACCTGGACTTTGATTGTCCAAGGATAAATTGCAACTTGACATGATTTCCTATATATAAATCACCTTTGAAAGGAAAAAACATGTTCAAAACTTATGGTAATTCAAAGTATTTCATTTTCCTATAGCTTTGTTTTGGCTACAAATGGTAGCAAATTAAACCAAAAAAATATGAGGGGAATAAAAAGGTAGCAATGTTCCTACAATCATTGAAAACGAACAAATATAAACATTAAAGTAGCCTTAACTAGGCCTACATAATATACAAATGTTATTTATGTAAGAACCTTTCTTATTACCCACATATGCAAGTTTGTCTATACCTACTCATAACTTTGGATGAACAAATGCAAATATTAAATACAGTAAAATGTTACATGTATGTTCACAATTAAATGTGCTAATAATACTATACCAATATTTGCAATGAGGGATTAAATATCATTGTTCAATCTAGGACTGGTCAACCATGGATCTATACTTAATTCTAGTAAATTAGAATATATCAATGTGTAGACAAAACCCCTAGTATTTGGATCACTCTACAGAAATGCTACTCTATAATTTCTACTTCTTAACTCCTTTACCTCTATTTTCTGATGAGCTAAACTCGATACATAGTTGTATTCAAGTCATGATTTCATATACATGGTTTATTTGATGTTTGGTAACTTTTCCAACAATGAATTAACCCAAAGAGAGTGTTGGAAAAATCTACTAATAAGTCTGTAATTTAGCATTCATTGACTTAAAATTCCAAGTGTTGAGAATAGGTTTTGTTGCTAGAACAACCTTGAAGATAATAATAGCATTCCTCTGAGAGAATATTTATTTCTCAAATTTTTCATTCTCATGTGCCATATGAAAAGCATTTCAGTTGTTCATGACTATGTAAATATGATAGAACTAGAAGTGAGACCAATTAGTCATGACATGTTACAGGATGTAATGCATGCCTCCATGGACCATAGGTTCCATAAGATAAAAATGAATAAAGTGATCAATCAAACATTATCCCCAATAGAAAAAAAATCCCATCCATATGATGTGAAACAAGGATGATCCACAAAGAGAGGAATCCAAGGGTTTGGAGCATTCTCATGGAAACCTTCCAAATTCCCTTATATCACGCAAACATGCTAAGTGCTTCCATGGAAAACATACCGTATGCGATTTAGAGGCCATGTAAAATCAAAGTCACTAGGGAACTCTTCAAAAGATTGATTTATTCAATAGCCATAAAGCACTTCAATCAACCATATATTAGAGAGAAAACATTGTTTTAGAGAATCATCCTATAGCTACCAACTTAAAACCATCATTGGGAATTATCATTCATGAAGCAATAACTTACCTTCCTATAGCCATAAAGCACTTGAATCAACCATATATTAGAGAGAAAACATTGTTTTAGAGAATCATCCTATAGCTACCAACTTAAAACCATCATTGGGAATTATCATTCATGAAGAAATAACTTACCTTCCAAATTCCCTTATATCACTCAAACATGCTAAGTGCTTCCAAGGAAAACATACCATATGCGATTTAGAGGCCAAGTAAAATCAAAGTCACTAGGGAACTCTTCAAGAGATTGATTTATTCAATAGCCATAAAGCACTTCAATCAACCATATATTAGAGAGAAAACATAGTTTTAGAGAATCATCCTATAGCTACCAACTTAAAACCATCATTGGGAATTATCATTCATGAAGCAATAACTTACCTTCCATTACCATAGGAAACAAATATCCATCAAAATGAAAACCTCCACTAAAACATGTTATTAAAAATAACACAAGAAGACACCCATATAAAATGGGGGTAATATGACCCCTAAACCAAATCCTTAACACTATATGCATGCTTAAGAAACCATTACTTAATAATCCCTATCCCTCCTCTAACTTCAATAATTTGTCGATTTGAATTTGCATCACAAGATAGTGTTCATCATTCACTAATTAATATCATCGCAAAGAAGGAAATAAGATCTTCAATAATATAATTACTTTTTTTACATATATGACAAAGTATGGGAATGTGTTCTTCCTCTTGTCACATCCTAGTAACTAGCACTGGATCTATAATACAATTAGAATCTCAAACCACATTATCGTGAATCCATTTGTGCAAAAGTGAAGGTAATGTCAAATGTACAATAGTTTTTTACCCTCCTTCAACCCCCAGTTAATATTGTCCATTAGCTACTAGTCTAGATTATCCATTATCTATGAACAATGGTGGCATGCTTAATATAAAAATTGTACCTTTGGATGACATCAACTACCTCGTCTTTTATTAATTTCTATAAGAATGAAAAGAGACTTAACAACTATATGCAGAACACATCTTTTGTGGCTTTTCAACATGAAAGGATTTGAAATACTTAATGAATTTGACCATAATGAAATAGAGTTGGAAAATTTTACTAAAGTTTGAGCCAAAGAAAGTTGAAGCATCAACAATAGTTGGATTTTTTTTTCCAAATTCCCTATCCTCCACTTGAGTCCCCTGAAAAACTGCACTATTTTAATTGTCTTTGCATGGAGTCCTATTATGGTAAATTCCACTGAAATAGTTCAATTCTGAGGCTTGAGCAGTACAACATTGTACTAATTTGTTACTACAAACTATCAAGCCTCCATGCATTCAAGTAAATACATCTTTGAAAACTTGGATACTTGGACATAAGACCTTCTTCTAGTTTGAGAACTTGAGAATGTATTTTTTTGGGCATATTTATGATATCGTGTATTATGAAGTATTGGATATACCACTTTCAAATATGGAAGGGTTGAAATCATTAAAGGTTACATTTCACCATGAAAATAAATACAATGTGAAAAAAATTTGACTCTCACATTAATATATTACCAAAAATTATGTTGTATCATTGAAACAATTGATCTAAAGTCTGAAGTTGTCTTATTTGTTTCTATGTGATTAGCAGGTATCTGTGCATGTTTTACAATTGCCCAAACATAGTATTGTTGGTTATGTCCTAAATTTTGGTATTTTTATTAATCCTCCCTTTGACCACATAGTACATTTGTCCATTTTACTAGCTTATGAGGTCTTCATCACTCCATTAGTACATGGGGATACACCTAGGGGACATATGCCACTAACTGCTCTTGATTACATGATTTAGGTGGCGCAACAACCAATTCCTATAATTCAGGAACACACTCTGAGTGCCACTAGCAGCCTTCAGTTGACTCTAGTAGGTATTCAGTTAAGTCCAATTATGCTCCAATTTCCATTAGTTAGATCACTCCCAGTCATCCTAGCACTGGATTCCATGATCAAGGGGAAGTAGGGTGTGTTTTCTCACCTAACCTATTCATTTAACTAGTTGTGAATAGTTTTAGTGGTATGGAGTTTCATTAGTGAGCTCTAGTGGTGATTTTCCCACACTAAGTTAGCTCCAAAGTCAGTCTAGGTTGGTAGATTCGAATCCTATTTTAGGTATTTGAATTATCCTATATGTATTACCATTGTATTACTTAGTTATATATTGATTAATGGATTATGATTATTATTCCAATTATTAGTCTCAAGAGTGTTTATTATCCATGAATTATTGAGCAAATTTTACTAAATTGATTCTCTCTCTTATGCAATCTTATTCTCCATTTGAAATGGAGAATTCAACAGTTATGAATCCTAGAATCCTTACACCCTTTAATTACCTTATTTGAGGGGATATTGTTAACACCAAAAAGTTTCCACATATCTCTCTATGGTCCAAACCATAATTATACATCATAATTCCGCCATTATTCCCTTCATTTTGACCTTCACAATTAAATTCCACCAAAATAGGTCCAAACCATTATTGTTCCTTCCCCATAAATATAGGGAAGTTGAGTGTTTGTCATGACATAACCCCCATTCTCTCCAAAAAGGACCAAAAACCCTAAAATGAGAATGGGTCAACAACCAAGGACAAATACCATGCACAATAAAATACCATGGGTTAGAAAACCTTGGATCATCCTATAAATACATTGCGAAGGTCTCCCCACAAAGATTACATTCCTGAATTTTTGACATTATTTACATTTTCTAGAACCTTTTTTACATCGTCTCCTTTAGCCACATGATCCCATGTTGCACATCAAGTTCTCTTCGTGTAACCATTAATCCTTTTTCCAGTGACAACCATTTGTTGGAGATAAATGAACACCGGGATTATGGGAGCCTACGGACCATTTCCTCAAACGACTGTAGTGGCCCATTTTAAAGGTACTTTCTTATTATTTTATTTCATTAGTTAGATTAAAAATATTAAATTGTTGTTATTTATTATTGTAAGTCGAGGTTGAGAAATCCCTTGCACCATGAACCCTACCCTTAGATTTGGCTGATCTAGGGTAGATTATTTTGCACGTAGTAGGGGAGAAATCCCCACAATAGTTTTGGTGACTTCATTGTATCGATCCCCTTGGATATCCATTTTTGCAGTTTTTTTACTTGTTTGTTCTAGTTAGGTACCTTTAGTCATTACAGATATGACCCCCCACGGAAAATCTAAACTAGTATTGTCACACTGCCTCTCCCATCAACCCAAACTAACATTTTTTCTTAAAAAACCATTAGTTACAGTCGGATCGCACCTATCTTGAAGAAAGTTGTGACCCAGGTCGCACCTTTTTGCCCGATAATTACGACCTAGGTCGCACCTTCTTTCCTTATAAGTGTGACCTAAACCAAAACTACATATCACACTTGTCCAGGATTCTAGAGTGATCTCGGTCACTATTATGACCCAATTTTGTGCAACTTGTCACGCAGAAACCCATGTTTTTTTCAAACTGATTCTTTCTACTAATTTTCTTCCACGATCGTGATTGTTTTACAGTTCTTTGCAACCCTAACCAAACCTATTCCATCGAGAGGCGTGACTTGCAGTTTTTGCAGTCCTTTGCGGTGTTTGAGACCCTTTTCTAGACCCCCATGTCTATGTTCTACCCCTTCCCCAATTGTTTCCTTCTAGATATGATTGCTTACAGCTCCCTGGTTTATTTTGTGGTCCTATATCCCTTATATGTGATCCCCTTAGTCGAGATTCATAGTTGAAACCCCCAGTGTGTTTCCTACAGCCTATTAAGTTCCTTATGCACTCATTTACTTGTGTATATTTTGTTTTCTGGAACAATTAGTTGTTTTGAAAAATACTTACTCTCATTTACTATTATTTCTTTTTCTGCATTTTCATCTCGGCAGTGATATTGCTAGGTTTTAGTCATTACACATCACTTGTGCACACATCTCACACCCCAAAGTAAAATGCTTGGTTCATGACCCCAAGCTAACCCTAAAATTTCATTTAACTCAACCAAATTGTAAGCTCATTTCAGGACCAAAACAATATTGTAGTTAATTTAGGACAATAGGGATAGGCATCCAAATAACACCCCTTTGTCACCTACATTTGAGACATAGTTTTTGTCATATAGGGTACCTAAATACTCTAGTACTTATTGACACAGTCATGACTAGTTTTTTGAGAATCCCCCCACTCTGAGGGAGTAAGACAAAACGAAGGGGTTTTGAAACTCAGGGTGGAATACCACACTCCATTCTGCACTAAAGGATAACCCTTCATAGTCCTTCTTATGCATGTTGAGGACCATATCGAGTATCGAGGACCAAAGGGTTGAAGTGCCAGGAAACCATCTCAGATGTGTCATGAACTAGATATCCTATTTTCCAATATTTTAGGGCTCTTTTACATGAGGCCCCTCTCGGTAGTGGGATTCTCTTAATGTCAAAACCCCAAATTTTCACAAAAATTTAAAAAAAAATTATGTAACATAAACTGTCTATAGTCGCAGTTTGATAACTGCTAGCAGCTAACGGATAAATGAAACAGTTAACAAAAGTAACCATTAACTTAAACACATATAAATTAATATTGTTTTAATTTTGATATGTGATGTATATAACCTGCATTCAATTGATTCTAGCTGTACTGATGAATTGATTTTGTCAAGTAGGTGAGAAGTTACGTTCTAACTGGGGCTTACTTAGTGATTGCTAACTTAGCTGGATTTCTAGATCTTACAGGCTTGACAGGTAAATTTTCGAACCAGTAAGATTTTATTAAAGCGTTAATCCATATATACTTCTTTAGCATAAATATACTACTAGAGTAAAATTTTGCTTAATAGAGTTGAAGGATACTATGAGGTAAAGTAATTATTCTTTAATTACTTTGAAACTATATCAGTATTTTAAATGCATGTCGTAATGATCAATACCTTTTCCCTACTGATTGACTTTTATCAGAATGACTGCTACTTTAGATAAATCTTATTTCCATCTTTTCGCTAAGTTATTTCCAGTTCTTCATGATTTAGTATATCAACACTCTTACTAAAATAAGAGCTTATTGTTGTTGCTATTTATAAAATTTTCAACACTGCTTACAAGTATGGAAACAGACCTAAGGCCTTTCAAGAAAACAAGCTTACACAAAACTCTTAGCTTTACCTTTAATTAAGCTTCAGTAGAGGAATTTTATCAGCTTATTATTGCATTGTACTTATAATTGATCATTTGCATAAATGTCGTCAAGTTGTGAATTCTAACTTCCAAATTTATTCATGACATAAGTACTGTGATGAAATTACATTGTCATATTATTTATTTATAAATAATAGTGATGCTATATGTATTCTTAGATAGTTTTACTATCTTTTACTATCAAGACTAAGCTAGCCTTGATTTGATTCATTTGGAGCTTTGGTTACTTATGGAGACCAAACGATTACAACTTCCATGAAGTTTATCTTACTCTTAGTACTATAGACTTCATACAAAAGTAAGAATTTATTCTAGAGTGTAAATACTTTTTATATATACAATGTTGATTTATAAACTAGATTCTTACTATTAGTCTTTACATAAAAACTAGTTCTAACAGCATGGCCTTGCTATATATAATGTTTGAATAAATGATTATTATTGGTACTATTACCTTAAGATCAAGGGCATATACCCTACTATGGATCTTTCCATAGTTGTTGTTTTTCCATCGAAAGATTTCAAGGTTTACATAAAACAAGGGTTAACGATGCAAATAAAAAATCTCATCCTTTATCATTGCTTACCCTATGGTTTATCATTGTGAAGATACGTTTGAATTTATATATTACACTATCATTATAGTCATTGTTCAAATTATTGACAATAATTTGTTGTCCCGACAATGCAGTGACAACTATATCATTCTACCCATTTTGGACTGAATAATCTAGTGGGCACGTGGAACGTCCACCACCATGCAATGCATAACTTCAAAACTCACAACCCAACCCTAACTCCTCATTCTTCGTCGAGGGTTTTGGTCTTTGCTCTGTCTGTTTTACTGCATCCATGAGGGCTTGCTTGTGCTCGTCTTCAGCTCCATTGTTTGTGTATCACGAAGTGTTGCCACTCTAGTGTATGGGTTGCGAAGTTCACAGCTTGCATTAGGTTTTTCTTCCTGCAAACGATACTTTGCTGCATGTGAGGGTAGTGTAGCTCTGTTCGTAGTTTTTAGTTTTATTTTCCTTCGTGGACATTGCCAAGGCTTAATCCTGTTCCCGTCGTTAGTGTAGCATGTATTGTGAGCCCCGTCACCTCTGTCACTAGTGAACATGAGGGTTTGGGTTGTTCGTTGTGTTGGTTTGTTGTGCTGGTTTGTTGTACTGGTTCGTTTCTCCGTGGCTCCATATTTCTTCATTTCCAAGTAAGGAAATTATCTTACAAATGTTACAAATATTTAGTTATAGTTTTAATAATAGAATAGTGCAGCTCTAACTAAAATCCTTTGGGTTTTGCTTGTAGGATTGCAGTTTGAAAACAGGCTTGGAATGAACCCTCTCCAAGTTTGGATCATCATCAAAACCTACGGGTAAGCCCCGGTTACAAAGTGGCAACTCCCTGCTTGAACAGAATAGGGGAAAAGGGTTTCAGTTGGAGAAGGAATACGACTTCAGTTCCTTTGGTGTTTTAAATGCTTAGCTCAGTTGTTATTTTATTTTTTGGTTATTAAACCCTTGCTTGTAGCAAGGTAACTTTGGCTTCGATGCTGTGACTTGTATCTCACGTTTCTCAACTTAATGACAAGTTTACAGCCTTATGGCTAAGTAATGATATACTCTATGTCTTAAAATGTGAAGGTCCTCCTGTCTTCATGGTTTAATGGTTCTCTGTTTCGAATACCCTGATAACATATATATTGTTTTATAAAGAACATTACAATAAAGAAGTTTTTATAAGTTGCTTGTTAGTTTTGTCTTTCAAACCCTCGCCATGATGCTGGGTGTAACCGGCCCTAAGATGGTGAAGTAAATTTGGTTATTTCTTTAGCCTTATAGCCAGACAAAGGAATATTTTTGGTTTAAAAGGGTTTAACTTCGAGCTCTGTCTCGTTTAAGCAATAGTTTTAATAAACTTGTAATATACGACTCTATGTAATTAGAGTATTTTCTTCTTCAACTGTTAATAATGGTAATTATTCTTTTAATATTTTTCTTGTAAATAAATAAAGATAATATGAAGACTGTAAGTTCAGTCGTAATGTAAATTTTACATGTTTATGCCTTTCAGTTAGGATTAAATCCTAGGCTTACTGTAAAAGAATCCTTAGATAAATATATTCTTAAATTTATCAGTTGTGTTGGTTCATGTTTACCTAACTTATGTTGTTACAATAGTATTGATATTATTTATACTATTTAAATATTTTCTTTTCTTTTAGATAAACGAGTTTATACAAATACTGTAATTGCACGTTATAAGACTGTACCCAGTCTAGTGCATACTTAGTATTCTAGTTTTTAAATTTTTAACTTGTTTATTCTGTTTAAAAGAATACTTCTATGCAAAGAGTGTAAATAGAAATAGGGTTTGACCCTCAAGTTAATCCTCCACAGATTTAGAGCTTGTTGGAAATTAATTATTCTTGAAATAGGTAAATTCTTAGCTTCATTCTATTTACTATTTATATTTAAGTTTTCATTTGTTTACTACTTTGTTAATTAGTAAAGATTCAGGGTTATGTAATGTTTTAAACATTAAATCTGAACTTTGATTATTTCTTCCTTAATAGTATTTATAACATAATCATATTCTAGTATATGTAAAATAATAGTTTAAGCTAAATGATATAAGGGTGGTTGAAACCTTGTTTAGATACTTACTGTATCTCCTATAATTTTTATTGTAACAGTATAATTCTTTACTATAATTCTATTTTAGCGTTACTGTTTCTTTTTCAACACAAATATGCTCATAAAACAGTAAACATAACAAACCAGAATATTGTTCTCTTTAATAATAACTTGCACACAATATTAAATACTCTGCTATCTGCAAAATACAGAACCTAGTATCTATTATATTCAATCTCTTATCATTTTCTTTGATCTACTATAAATATTCTATCTATGCTGGAGTACGGCCTGGTTTTGCAGGTGTGGAAAAACACAGACTAGAAATTATTTTCTATTCTAACACATTACTTTTCAAATTCATTTCTTCAATAAACTAAAAAGACTAATAAATTCTAACATTTACAAACTGAATATTTAACATTCATATAACAGTCAGACTCAAATTTATCTATCTAACACAGTAAAACAAAATAATGTAGAACCTGTTTAGGACAGACGATAACAGCGTTAGGAGGTCGTTACTCCCTACCAATATCCTGGAGAGCGCTCAAACAATGCTTCCTCAGGACCCCCGAGCTTGTTCCTGGTCTTCTTGCCTAAGAACTAGTGGAGAATGCAAATAGTAGACTAGTCCAATATCTCAGTAAAATACTCTGCTCTCAGTAGTAAGATCTTTCAGCTTAAAAGTTGCACTAGATCAATCAGCAGTTATCCCCTCAAACACTTTCCACAATTCCCTTCCATTGAATTTATCTAAATTCCATTCATTCACCTGAATGATCACTTCTCTAGAAATGAGCAGCCCCAGCTCTCTTCAATGGGCATTTTTATAAATATTGCCTAGGTCTTTTGGGTCAGTTTTCATTAATTGAGCCACCTGCTTTGATTCTACTTTCTTGGGGAATCATGACCCCAAATATAGGGAGGTTGCCACCTGCAACAATTGGAAGTGGTTTGAGGATGCTGCCACATGTCAGTTTGCTCTCCACCCAGTCTCATCCACAAATTTGACCAGTAAACACTCTTTTAACAGCTCTCCTAAGCTGTTGTCTCCTCCTTTATTTATTTATAAATAAAATATTCAGAATTACATTAAATATCCTTGACTCTACTGAGTCATCAATTTGGGAATGAATTTGCATGGTTGATGAATGACCCCATACATCATTACTCATTGTGGCCTCCCATGCCTACCAAACTCCCATTAGACATCCCTAAGCTTGAGGGAAAGGAGGGAGAAGACCCTGAAAATCACATCATGTCATTTCACTTATGGTGTTCCTCTAACAACATAGTGGATTATTCTATCCTATTACAGCTATCCCAATGCACAATCACAAGTGTTGTAGACAAATGGTATATCAAACTACCCCATGCTACTTATCCTGACTTGTCCTCATTATCCTCGATGTTTCTCCAGTACTTCAAGCTACCTGTTTGTTACAATGAGGGTGTGGAAATCCTATTATCCTATAGATAGAACACTGCTTCCCATATCACGGATCATATCCATGAGTGGCGTCATCATCATAGCTTGTTTAAAATCCAGTTAGACGATACGATTTTCCTCGATTCATTTCTCAAAACCTTACTCCCCCCCTATCGCCAAGTATGTTGCATCTGAGCGCCCCCAATATGAGGAAGAATCCATCCTCAAATAAGAATAGTTTGATCTTATATATTCCTAATCGGGTTATCTTTATACCATCATACTTGATGCTCCCCGTACTGTCTCATCACGTTGAGATACGTTGGAGGCATCCCATGTTGTTGATGGATTCATTGGCTCTATTACCTAGCATCCACATTCGTACATGGCCTCTCCTTAGACACTAACTCACTCTGGTAGCACCCTCAGTGTTTCCCAACCTCGCTACACCCCTCACTTTCCACACATAGTAGCTTAGTCCAGAGCCACACTTTCATATGCATCTCCCACACCCATTCATCATGTTCATGAACCAAACTACTTGGCACCTTCATGTAATGTCCAAACAATAGGATTTTCAACCCCCCAAGTTGCTCTCGCCTACTACCCACCACATATGCAACCTACACCTACTCCAACCCCGACTCCTCCTATTCCTTAAGGACAGGTCTACACTCAACAGAACCTCCCTAATCAACCTACCCCCAATATTCAACAAGGGAAGGGAAGACGACAAAGAAGCAGGAACCAGGGAAAAAACCAACCTCAAGGAGGTGGCCAAAAACCCAACCCACCTAACAACAATAGATTCAATCCCCCTGCACAAAACTCCCAACGTCCACCTAGAACTGGGAAGAAACCTTAGTTGTGAACCAACCATCTATGCACCATTTGTGACATTTACGACCATTATACACATCAGTTCCCCCATATGAATCGAGTTCATCATTTGTTAAAAATCGACAATCAACGTGACCCGAATGTGACCGCTCTGACACAACCAAACCCAACGACACAATATCCTCTGCTTATGGTGATGCAAAACCTATTACAAAATCAAGGGATGGTTAAAACCAAACCCTTAGTACCACAAAATACCACAACCACTTATGCGATTCAACCCATTGATATTGATGTCCATCACCTTATGACATTGTCATTGTTAGGATTATTAATCCTCCCTTGTCCAAATTTGGTCATATGTCTAAATCAGGAGTCATGTCTAAATCGAGAGTCCATCCAGTCTATTTATAGTCATTAGCACCATTGGGTCCACTTGGCCTAATTGGGGCACATATTTCAGTTCCTAAAGTGTGGGGAACACTAATTGAGGCTTACTGCCACTAATTGCACTTAATTGCATCAGTTTAGGAGCCTCCTAGACCAATCCATACAATTTAGGAGCCACTGGGAGTGCCAAAACCAACCAAGGTCAGTTTAGTTCAGTTAATGACTAGTCAAGCTAAGTTAGGAGTCAGTTACATTCAGTTCTAGTCCTCTACATTCAGTTAGTGCTAGGTTTACATGACTGCACTCAGGAGGGGCGCATTTCTCACCTACCACAGTCAGTTAGCCTTAGTCAACACTGAATGTAACACTTGAGTTGTGTTTTAGAGATCCGATGAACTCCAGTTATGGTTTAGACAAGGTCAGTTAACTATTGAGTCCTCCGATAGTGATTTAGACAAGGTCTTAGTTACCTACAGTCAAGTAGATTCTATCAATTCGAATTTCCTCATGTGGATTCGAATTTCATGTGGCTATTAAAGCCATTGTACTTCATTGTAATTATTATCTGATTACTTTTTTTATTAATGAAATCATTCACAGTTGCAAGCCATTTTTGCACTGTTTCATTCTTCAATTGCTGAGTAAATTGTGTGATCTATTTTGTGAGTTGTGTGTTTTTCCATAGATCTATGTGCTCAATTTTATATGGTATCAGAGCCTCGGCAGACAAAACACCTCTCCTCCTTAGATCTCCAGCTGGATCATTTTTTTTGATCAAATTGCTCCTTCCAGTACTGCACCAGAAGCGGATAATTTACCACTTAATATCCCAAGTTAAGAAATTATTGATCAAGCTTGCTTGATCAACTATGCTGGGTGTGAAGGAAATTCCAAAAGTGTAGATTGTCGACCTTACTTTGTATGTTTGATTGTGTGACAGGTTATCAACTTTTCTTACAGCATTCGCCATAAGAAGCCCTTTCTTCTCACTGCATTCGCTATAGCAGCTCAGTCCTTCTTACTGCATTGAAAATGGCTCATCCGACAGAGCCTCTCACTCCCTTCAACTATCACCAGTGGAAGGAAGACATGGTAGTAATGCTCCACACCAAGCAACTCTTCAGGCTCATAGAAGAAATAGAGGTAGAGCCAGCTTCAGATAAAGACAAAGAAAAGTACATGAATAGGCTTGATGAATCCCATGGACAGTTGCTCTCCTCATTCTCTAGAGATATTCAATTCCACATCCAAGGATTGAAGACTCCCAAGGAAGTTTGGGACAAGATTTCCTCCTTATTTGATAAGCAGGATGAGATGAGGATCCATCAGCTAGAAAATGATCTGATCACTCTTAATCCATCCAATTTCAAATCACTGAATGAATTCTTCACAAAGTTCAAGAACCTAATATATCAGTTGAAGCAATGCAAAGTGGAGAAGGATGAATATCAACTCATCCTTGCCATTCTCACAAAGCTCAATGTAGACTACTCGGCCTTTGTATCCACCTTCCAAACAGTAAGGATCACTACCCCAAATTGGAAGATTCCCACTCATAATGCTTTCATCCAATATCTTATTTCTGAGAATGATAAATTGATCCAAATGGGGATCATTCGGCCTTCCAAAGATCTAGCTCTGGTTGCAAGAGGAGATAAGGTAGCAAATGACAAAGGGAAGCAAAGAGATGAGTCTCTTGTGAAGAAAGAGCAGTCAAAAGAGCCTTTAGGTTCGAAGAGAAGCAAGAAGAATGGAAAAGGCAAGGTCCTCTGCTCTTACTGTGGAAGGGGACTTCATTCAGAAAGCTCATGTATGAGAAGACAACTTGATGAAATGGCTCTTCTTTTGAAGAAACATAACATTTCTATACCTGCTAGTGCAAGGAAGGATGACTTTGAAGAAGAATAAGATGAAGAATACCAAAGGAAAGGCCATGCACTAAAGTCTTGCTGCACATCAGCACATGTCTTCCTCATTGAATATGGAGCTTCCAACCATATGGCTGCATCTATAGAATCATTCTCTTCTTTTCAGTCCTTTGATGGTCCTAGTATTCAAATGGGAAATAACAGTAAATTCAAAACAAAAGGGAAGGTATCTATCAAACTTGAACATGGAAGGTTCAAATATGTGTTATTTGTTCCTTCCCTAGCTTCAAACTTGTTATCTGTCTATCAGATGACCCATACTGGATCTCCAAAGTGAGTGAGCTTTGGTCCTGACTCACTGTAGATCACAGATATCTCTACTGGGAGCATCATAGCAAAGGGTACTGCAATTCATGCTTCAAAATCATATGAGTTCTCACATTTCATGCCTCCTTCAGAACCAGTGCACTCTTAGCATCCACTTGCAAGGGAAGGTAAAATCATTGCATCTACTTCTTTTACAACTTCTACTAGTATTGCAGATCCATCTTTATCAGTTTATGAGATTGAGATTCAGGGTGACTCTTATCTAGATTCATTCCCTACTTCCAAACTGGAAGCTAGGAAGATGACTGGAAACTCACCTGACACTCGGAAAGGAAAGACCCTTGCACTATGCCATGCAATCTTACCTCCTTCAGAGAGATGCAATATACTCCCTGTAAGATGCTATATGGCAAGGGCTTAGTCTCACTACATTGAGAAGAATGGATATGATCATACACCTCTTCATTCATCAAGAGACAAAGGTTACATTCCTCCTTCCTTCCATCATCATTTATGGAGAAGAAGGAGAAGTATACATGCCAGGCCCCATAATACCTGTGCACAGCACACCGTGCATGTTGCTTCGCTACCTCACAGAGATGAAGATTGCAGCAACATATTTTCAAGTTTTTCGAACTTGAGACCTGATTCTATCTTCTTAGATAGAGGGGGGGCTTTTTTCCCATGTGGTTTTTGGCTTTTTTCCCATGTGGTTTTTGCCCCAGCTCCTTGTATTAAACAGTTACTTTATTTTACTTGATGTAATGGGTGACCTATGGTCTTAGTTACTAGGGCCCATAGATTGTCCAAGTTACCATTCAGGGGGGTTTTAGGATTATTAATCCTCCCTTGTCCAAATTTGGTCATGTGTCTAAATCAGGAGTCATGTCTAAATCGGGACTCCATCCAGTCTATTTATAGTCATTAGCACCATTGGGTCCACTTGGCATAATTGGGGCACATGTTTCAGTTACTGAAGTGTGGGGAACACTAATTGAGGCTTACCACCATTGATTGCACTTAATTGTATCATTTTAGGAGCCTCCTAGACCAATCCCTACAATTTAGGAGCCACTGGGAGTGCCAAAACCAACCAAGGTCAATTCAGTTCAGTTAATGACTAGTCAAGCTAAGTTATGAGTCAATTACATTCAGTTCTAGTCCTCTACATTCAACTATCTCTAGGTTTACATGACTGCACTTAGGAGGGGTGCATTTCTCACCTACCACAGTCAGTTAGCCTCAGTCAACACTGAATGTAACACTTGAGTTGTGTTTTAGAGCTCCGATGAACTTCAGTTATGGTTTAGACAAGGTCAATTAACTATTGAGTCCTCTGATAGTGATTTAGACAAGGTCTTAGTTACCTACAGTCAAGTAGAGTCTATCAATTCAAATTTCCTCATGTGGATTCGAATTTCATGTGGCTATTAAAGCCATTGTAATTCATTGTAATTATTATCTGATTACTTTTTTATTAATGAAAGAATTCACAACTACAAGCCATTTTTGCACTATTTTGTGTGATCTATTTTGTGAGTTGTGTTTTTGTCCACAGATCTATGTGCTCAATTTGATAGGCATCTGATGTCAATCTACAGACTCGATGAAATTAGTATGGATCCACCATGGAAACTATTAACCCCTCCATGACATCTACCTCTACCGCTATCGATATGTCCTTACATTTTCTGACACCCCCCACGAACAAGACTTCCAAATTCCCTCGGTTCCCTTTGCATCACGTCGTGAACAATCCCACTTCCAGAGCCGCTCTTAATTACAATATTGTTGATGAATTGGACCAGTATCCCTTGGCCATGTATGCTCTTAAATTCCTAAAAATTGTCCTTTTCAACGTAAATCTTTTCTCTCCTCTTTAGATTTCATCAATCCCTCTGATTCCAAGTTAATCACTTTCAGCTTTAATCAAGGAGAACCCCATATGCCATCATTTGTAGCATTCCAATTTCTGGTCACTATTCAGAATTTGGTCATTCATCGATGAGGGAGCATCCACCTACGTTATGTCAACCTTTGTTTGGTAGAAACTTGGATCCCACACCCTTCAACCTTCTACCACCGCCCTTCGTGATTATGATGGCTATCCTTCTCAACCACAAGGTGTTATCACGAATGTCCCCATTGAGTTGGATGGAAAAATCGTGTTGATTGAAATTGACGTTGTTAATGCCCAACTCGATTACAACCTCCTCCTTGGACGTAGTTATATGTATGCAATGTGAGTCGTTGATTCTACTGTATTTCGACTCTTGATGTTCCCACATGATGGGAATATTGTGACCATCAGTGAAATATCATGACCATCGACCAATTGACATATTACAATCCTAAAGGACTGGCCACCCTAGAGCACGACCTTCCTACAATTGACACCACCATTGACAGTGTATCCATCCCTTCCCTGTATGCCATTAGACCAAGCCTATTTGATAATGCCCCTTTGATATACACTTTTTTTCCCTCCCACCCCCTACTTCACCAACTGACATATCTGATTTGTGCATTATCACATCCAGTAACATTTTGACCTCCTCACAACCTCATTCGCAACCCCAAGAAACTATCGGGGTTCATCCCCCATACACACAATCCCCTTCCTCTTTCCACCTTCTGAAATCGTGAGTAATCCATTCATGGCTACTCTCAACCTTTTCGAGTTTCAGTTTGGGTATTCCCATGTGGTACCTTGATCTCCCCACCCTTCCCCTGACTCCACATATTGTTTTGACTCAAGTCCAACCTATTGAGATGATGTCACACCCACATCCTGATATGCAACTGACAATTTTTCTTGCTATTTCTTCCCCCCTCCTCCCATGAATACTGAGGGAAAGGCACCCAAATCATTGGAAAAACTATGTCCTCCTCCTACATGTTCTTTATGCAATGTCCAAGGCCATGCAAAACAAAATTGTCCTGGTTTTCCAATCCTTCACAACCACATGCAAACAATAGTAGAGACCAATGACACTCATGTTTTCAACGTACCAACCATACCCATGGTTAAGAACAAATCACTATGAACCAACCACCCATGTGTAGTTTGTGGATTATATGGTCATTATTCCCACCATTTCCTGAACTTTCCCAAGTACTAGTCTCTCCTCAGTGACCTTTGCAAGCACTCCTATGAGTCTGAAATCATTGTCCTTGAGGAGATCCACCCTTTGGCCTCTCCCTCAGACACCAATAACACCATTTATATGATCTCTACTTTTAGTAGTCCTTCCCCCTCCTCGTCTGTGAAATATCCCTCTGATTTATCTAGGAACCACTTTCCTAAAGACGAAGAGATCCTTGAAATCACCACCATTTTTATCCCATTTCACTTAGTCCATGGTGTGGCATCGGTTCTTCCGATTTAATTCCAAATTCCATCACTTCTCCTCGCCATCGATATCCTACCTGATACTTCACCATTACAAAAATTCCTACTTATGCTTGAAAAAACCCTTGAGGACCATCGTGCTTCTCTCCAAATGATTGAAGTTGCTAAGACCTGGTCGGAGTCCTATTATGACTCTCACGTCCACCCATGCACCTTTAGCGAAGGGGACCTCGTCCTCATCTATGACTAAGCCCATGATAATACTATAAAAGGGAAGTTCAAATCCATAGGTATGGCCCTTATGTCATCCATTGATTTCTTAAAAAGGGAGCATACCTCCTCGCTGAATCCAACGGTTGCCTCTTGAAGAATCCCAACAATGGGATCTACCTCAAGATATTCTATGCCTAAGTCGACCACCCTGAATACCCTTGTATCAGATTTTTTCTTTCTTGTTTTGCATTGTTTTTACCATGAGTCTCATAGTTTTTTTCCTTGGTTTCTCCAGATGGATCCTAACTTACCCTACTATGTTGGTTTCGTTGACAGTACAAGTAGATGGTCTCCTAATATCGCCTCAATTGCGTGGTTCATTTATTCCCCGTCACATGAGTTGATCCATATCGACGGAATGTGTCTTAGTGTTACTACCAATAACCAGGCTGAGTACGACGGTCTCTTGACCGCTTCCCTTCACTTGGGTATTTGTTGCCTTGATGTATTCCTAGAATTCCTGCAGCTTGTCTCCCAGTTGAATAACTGCTACTAGGTACATGATCCATTTCTCCTTAGAAATTTCCTGCAAACCAGACACTTGGTTAGAAATTTCAAATCTATTTCATTCATGCATGTTCCCATAAGTTTCAATGGTGTAGCAGACCAAATGGCTAATGACATTCTAAAGTGTCACATCAATCATCACATATAGAAAAAAACTACATCATGCATCATCATATAGTCATGCATACATATTTCATATACATCATATATGCATACTCATCATCATAACAAGAGACTCATAAAAATACAAAAATATGCATCCACGTGCATTTCATATCATACAATCATGTTCAATACAAAAAGAGAAGCTCCACAAGATTTCTTGTCTAATCATATATATCATACAAAAATCCCCATGCTCAAATGAATTGGGGGCAGCATCAAAAGTTGTTATTTTGAGTCATCTCCTCTGATAAAGTGTCCTCCTTCTCATCTGAGCTCTCCTCCTCCATCGGCACATCACTTGTGTTTCCACTCTGAAATACTCAGCAACAACTGTGATCTTCCTCATCAGAGAGATCCACTCTGGAGGAGATCTGTAGCACGCGACAATCAATTCGTCTTCTATGTACTACCACCCATCATCATTTACCCCCTCCAATATTTTCTCCATGTCTAGCCACATTGAGTCCAATGTAGCGCTCTGCCACCTCCTCTACCCATGAGCAAGTGGATCTAACCCCTCCACCCTGTGCCTGCACGGCTGGTACCCTGCTAGAGGGTACGGTCCCACATCTGCACATGCACACAGTATGTCATCGGTATCTATCACATGTATGATCTAGCTACCATTATGATAGTAAACTATATATGACTGAAACCACAAAGAGTCATGTATATGTACTGTTAGATCCTTAGACCTATCCTGGAGGTTTAGGCATCTCTGCATCTCCGCGGCAATCCATCCCCACATATGGATAGTCCTATGTGAGGATAGGAATTTTCTGCCACTATGCAAAAATATTGCAGGTGAATAAATGACCCACCAACCCGCATCCCTCCTTGACCATAATCTCACATCATCGCCTCATGTGAGGCTTGTGAGGTCCCCCGTCGCGCACCACCAAATGGGGTCGCAGTGTCGGTAGTCGCTCATAGAAGAATAAGTACAAGAAGGAGGAGAAACAAAAATCCCCATCTGCCAAGCTAGCCTAGTTCAGCCCATGCCAAATCACAGTCATGTACATCTGGGCCCACCCATAGTAGGGTCCCCTCAACACACTCTCGACCATCATTAGTTGGCCACTTGAGATCTTGTGAGGACCTTTCGATCCCAATATCCACACCACCATTGCTTCCAATGCCTGAGTATTTAGACTCTTGATGTCACACATCAATATGTATAATGCATGCACATAAGTTGAGGCATAACAATGCATGGCATATAAGTCATCCATCAACACCCCCTTAAGAGTTTCAGCGAGATGACACCAATAATGGCTAGCAGTGGGAGGCCAGTCAAAAAGTACACATCCTAGAGGGTGATCTCCAACCACTCACCTTGTATGATGAAATGCTTTGAGTCCCTATCCCAAAATCTCACTTGCTTGTTTAGTAGTATCTTTTTTGAATGCATCAAGGGGATCTAGAAAAACTTCAGCATCCCACACAAGGTGAGCATATCCTGTACTGCCTTATATTCCTCCACCTCATCTTTGATTTCCTCGATGTCTCTCTCTCGCCATCCAAGTCAAGGAATCCTGCAAATCCAAAAATTCCCTAGCAGACCCACTTCAACAAGATTTTTCATTATGTGCTAGGTCCCTCCTATCAGGCCTTTTTGTGTGACCCAAGTCACGCAAAAACACTGGACATGTGTGACCTGGGTCATGCATGTCTTCTGAAAAGGTGCAACCAGTTCACGCCTATCATCCCTAGGTGAGACCTAGGTTGTGCCTTTTCCCTCAAAAAGTGCGACCCAGCCCCATGAACCCTTTAGGATCAGCTGAGGCCCCAAGAATGAGAAAAACCCAAATCCAAACCACTGAATTGATGGGCTAGGTGAGAACTCTTATCTGCAAATTACAATTCAGAAAACCGTCATTCCAATTGGAAGAAAGAATCAACTTTTATTTGGGGCCCTCCACTCAAACTCAACACTACATAGTGAAAATGACATGTGTCATGTGATCCCCTTGTTTATAGGAATCCATTTGGTCAATACTTTCTTCTATGCACCACAGAGTCATCCGACATTCATTTTTCACATTTTTCACACCATCAGGTTTAGTTTTTCATCCTATGTCTAATTATGAGACCCACATCTCGTGCTCTCCCTATGATTTTTTGGGCCCTTTCCTAAACTTACCTTGATTTATGTGCCACCATGCAAATCAAACCCTGTATGTATTTGCATGTTCATGAGCCATCTACTCCACCATACTGCAAACTTGGCCTTATTTTTGTGCCATTCATCGTATCACAAGGAGGACCCACCAATGTTCCACTATTATTTTTTATCCATATCAGCCATGTTCACAACATCACCCCTTTTTTGGCACATTTAACATTTCCTCCTTGTTTGACTGACCATTACGAAGTTTCTGTTAAGCTCTTTTCTAACTCCTTAAAGAATGAAAAGATTGTCGAGCATGTTTGATTCCTTTCATGCTCATTAAAGTATTTGAAAGAGCATATATGTGGCTTCATTTATCCCTTTTTTGGACTATGTGGACTAATTAAAGAAAAGGACCACTCTAGAACCTTCTAGCTAGGAACGGTTCCCCTTGTATCCTTTTTTTCTTTTTGGACATTAGGATCATAAATTACAAAAAATATCACTTATGGGTTGTATGTAATCTCTTTTCCATCCATCTCATAAAGAAAATATCATCGAGCAAACTTGGTTTCGTTCATGCTTGTAAAAGTATTTGAATGACCATCTAATTAGTATAGGTTTAACCTTTTTCAACCTGGTTGGACTACCTATGGAAAAGAAATCTCTCTGCCCCTTTTGGCCGAGAGAGCTCTCCTTTGTACACTTTTATCCTTTTTCATATTTAGGAGACTATTGTACGAAAAAGAGACCCATTGGAGTCTTATTCCTATTTTCATACTCTCTAAACATGAAAACACCATCAAGCATTTACCATCTCAATATTGACAAAAAATCCATGAGATAGTATCAAACTGAGCATACTTATATCCTTTCTTCGATCTCCTTAAACTATGAAGAAGCCCCAAATGATGCCTTTCAGTTCCCACATATCTTGCATATAGTACACCATTATGGTATATTTCCCACATTGGGTCACCTTTGTTCAAAGTAATCTGCAATGAGTCTCCCTTGGATCCCCTAGATATCACTTGTCCAATTACTTCCCCAAGTATCTTCCCATCACAGTAATCTCCATGGCTCCACAACTATGATTCCCTCCCCATGGGTCAATATCATATGCTTCTAGGTCATCCCTACCATCATACTCTGAAAAAATAAATTTTTATTCCCACGTACTCCCCTGCCCCTGTTCCCCATCCATTGTATCAATCCCTTTATTTTTCCATATCTTTGGCTAACCCCCTCGTGCTTCTATCAAGGAAACCTCATTTCCTTAGTAGTTGCAGGTCTCCCACTATTGACGTCGACACATCTGTTCTAGAGGATAGACCCAGAGGTCCCTATATATTGGTTTCATCCACCTCATTGGTGAGTTCCTTGGACCACTTGAAAGGAGTCCTTAGTTCCTTTTGGGTTGGTTGTGTCTCATGTGCTTGACTTCAACTTCATTATCACATCATTGATATTCATATAGGGTATTGGTTCCTTCATTATTTGGTCGAATACCCTAGTTGTCACCCTACTCTAGCACATTAGTGAGTCTATTTTGGGGACCCATACAGTTTCATGTCCCTTGTGATTTTCGGGCTGCGTTGGTGACAGTGTTCGGAAGCCCCTCAATGTCATGATTATGTGTATCTAGTATTTGATGTTGTTTATTGTACCTCGGATATTCTGACTCTTAGTCATTGAGTCCATACAGTTTTGTACACCTTTAGATTTAGTAGAGCATCAGTTGTTGTGATATTGCATTCCATGAGAATGCCATTGTTCCTATGTACCAGTTCTTCATATCAGTATGTGTATTCCACCTCCCATTGAGGTCACCATTATGTACCATGAGTTGTATATATGTATTGATCGACTCCCATTATTTGAGCCTTGATCCCCATTTGTATATTAAGACATTGACATGAGCATGGGTATTCCTATCTCATCCATATATATGTCTGAGATTATATGTACCTCATCCATTTTGTAGCACTACTACAAACCAAAAGCCACTGCAGTTCGAATGAGGAAACTTCAATTCCTCCACAGTTCCCTCTGGTTTCTCCACCATTGTCACCATTTATACCTTGATCCTATGATGTATATCATCCATACAATGAGATCATTCCCTCGCACATTAAGGGGAAATATATTAACACCAAAAATTGTTCACATAGTTCCACCATTATTCCCTTCATTTTGACCTTCATAATTAAATTCCACCAAAATTTATCCAAAACATTATTATTCCTTCCCCCATAAATACAGGGAAGTTGAGCATTTATTGTGACATAACCCCCACTCTCTCCAAAAAGGACCAAAAACCCTAAAATGAGAATGGGTCAAAAACCAAGGGCAAATACCATGCACAATAAAATACCATCGGTCATTACCATGTGTCAGAAAACCTTGGATCATCCTATAAATATATTGTGAAGATATCCCCAAAAAGATTACATTCCTTAATTTTTGACATTCTTTACATTTTATCAAACCTTTTTTCCATCATATCCTTTAGCCACACTATCCCACGTTGCACATTGATTTCTCTTCATATAACCCTTAATCCCTTTTTCAGTGACAACCCTTTTTTGGAGATAAATAGAGACAGGTATCGTGGGAGCCTACAGACCACTTCCTCAAACGGCTGCAGTGGCCCATTTTAAAGGTATTTTCTTGTTATTGTATTGCATTAGTTAGATTTAAAATATTAAAATGTTGTTATTCCTTATTGTAAGTTGAGTTTGAGAAATCCCTTGCACCATGAACTCTACCCTTAGATATGGATGATCTAGGGTAGGTGATTTTGCATGTAGTAGGGGAGAAATCCCCACTGCACATATATGTATATTGTCTTACGCAACAAGGGTCTATATAGGATCACCATGGGAAGAGAGCCTAAACCCCAGTACCATATTGAAAAATCAAAGCATCTAAAAATTCTTGATGAATCTTTTGGATTCATGTGCATCCACATCTCTAGGAAGTTGTTGTTCCATCTTGATCAACTCAAGAATACAAAATAACTATGGGATAAGCTCGAATCATTTTGTGGCGAATAGGATGAGCTGAGGGGCCATATTCTAGAGAATGAGCTAATAGCACTACAACCCAGTAACTTCGAAACTATACAACATTTTTTTCTCAAAATTCAAATCACTGGTCATGCAATGCAAGAAATGAGGGATTCAAAAGAACGATGAGAAATTGATGCACTTCGTACTGAGAAAACTTACCCCGGAATTCTCAGTGATTGTATCTACCTTTCACTCTAGGATACCGACTACTCCTAATTGGAAAATTCCATCCTTTGATTCATTCACAGAGTCTCTAATCCAAGAAAAAGACAAACTGATATAGATGGGATCTCTCAAATCCTCTCCAAATCAATATCTCTTAGATGGTGAGACAAGGAAAGCACAAGCAAGAAGGAAGTAGAAAGGTAAAGAAAAGAAAATAAATGAATTTGAACCTAAAGATGATTTTGATCCATTAGATAAAGCCTCGAGCTCTAGGAAGGACAAGCATCAAAGGTCCAAGAAGGTAAAGTGCATCCATAGAATCATTCTCTTCATTACAACTTACTAATGGTATGAGTATTCACATGGGTGATGACACTCAAATTCGAGCTGAAGGAAACAATCCAATCAAGTTAAAGCATGGGGTGTTCAAATATGTACTCTATGTTCCCTCCTTAGTTGCAAATTTGTTATTTGTATACCAGATGACACAACTGGCCCACCAAAGCGAGTAGTATTTGTTCCTATCTCAGTGGAGATCTCAAATATCTCAACTGGGAAGATTATAGTGAAACGGTGTTTCAAACCATGCCTCCAAGGCATTAGAATTCTCACACTTCCTGCCATACTCATATCCAGTAAAATATTAACTACCATTTGAAAGTGTAGGTAAGACCACTCTACCTACACCTTTTACATATGATAATGTTTCCATTAGTGTTTTAGATTTAGAATCTGAAGTAGAGGACCCAGTTGAATCAGTTTATGAAATTGAAGGTGAAGCTCATAGTGATCCAGATCCAAATCTAGTCCCTATTCCCAATCCTAGCCCTAAATGGGAACAAAATGTTATTGAGGAAGTTGGGAACATGACTAGAGAGCCATCTGACATGAAGAGAATAAGATCCCAGTTTCAAAATGAAATCCTTGCACTATGTCAAGCTAATTTAGAGAGGTGCAACAAGCTCCCAAAGAGATGCTACATGATAAGGTCTGGTCAACCATTCTTCTCACTAAAGAAAAAATTGGATCATGTCACTCTTCCTTTAGAAAGAAGAGACAAATGAAACATTCATTATCCTATCTATCATCAGATTGGAAGAAGATGGAAAATTTCATATGCACAACCCTAGGAAACTAGTTCACACAATAACCATCACTTTGCATTATTTCTTCACAGATATGTAGATTGCATAAACATTTTCACAAGTTTTTACTCCAAAAGAATTTTTGTTCTCTTAGTATGAATACTTGTTCCTGATTTTCCTGCTTATTTTGGGGGTGGGGNGGTCTTAGTTTCTAGGTCCCACGTTGTCCAAAGTTAGGATTGAGGGGGGGTGTTGGGATTATTATTAATCCTCCCTTTGACCACATAGTCTATTTGTCCATTTTCCTTGATTGGGAGGTATTCATCACTCCACTAGTGCATGGGGGACACACCTAGGGGACATCTTCCACTTACTACACCTAATTTGATGATTTTAGGATCCCCATGGACCAATCCCTATAATTTAGGAACCACCCACTCTGAGGGCCACCAGCAGTCTCCAACAGTTGGATCTAGTAGGTATTCTATTAAGTCCAATTGTGCTCTGATTCCCATCAGTTAGATCACTCTCAATCACCCTAGCATCATTTTCTACTATTCAAGCGAGGTAGGGTGCATTTTCTCACCTACCCTCTTAAGTTAACTGGTTTTGACTTTTTTAGTGATCTGGAGTTTCATTAGTGAGCTCTAGTGGTGATTTTCCCACACTGAGTTAGCTTCAGAGTCAGTCCAGGTTGGTCGATTCGAATCATATCTTAGGTATTATAATTCTCCTATATGTATTACCATTGTATTACTTAATTATATATTGATTAATGGATTATGATTATTATTCCAATTATTTGTCTCATGAGTGTTTATTTTCCATGAATTATTAAGCAGAGTTTACTAAATTGATTCTCTCTCTTTTACAATCTTATTCTCCATTTTATTCTATAGGATTGATGATCTTATGCTTCATTCAATTTTACACTAAATAAACTAAAAACTAAGGTGATTTTTTTTAAACATCCTTTTTACGCTACATTTCAGTTTGACTATTTTTCATGAATATGTTGATCCCAGTTTTGTCATTGTTTTTCGGCTAATAATTTACATGTTTGACATATGTTTTGTCACCTTTTGGCATGTTTTCTGTCATGCAGTTCACTATTCAGCCCCGGGTACGACTATATTTTGGGTTTAGGCAAGTTATGATTTATTTCTATTATTTCATGATTTTATTGGTTAAATCCGATGATATTTAATGATATGCTAACATATGAAATCGTTGTTTCATATCATAGTCTTCAGCGAACCAACAAGCAGGAAACACATCCATCCTATATATGCATAGAGCATATCCATCTCACTGTCTAGCACACCATTCGAACCGCCGAGCCAAACGCGCACTGTTGATGATAGATCCTCAGGTATTAAAGAATGAAATGGTCTGCAAAATGCCTACTTTCCATTCAATTGGGTGAGAGCATGATCCTCATTCTAGAAGGATTTCCAGTGCGCTGCCTCTGTTTGACACCTTAACACCAACCACATCAAAGCAAAGCTCCTGTATGCCACATCACGCGCCATAGAAGAACCATTTCGCGAGGAAGGAGGAAAATGTTATGTGTCGGCCATTCGATCAGTTATTTGTCATAATGGTTGACTTATCTTAAGAGCATTCAACCACTGAAAGGGTTGACTTGCTCACCCTTTGTAAAATTCTATATATATGCAAATGCTTCTATGCGAGAAGGAGTTAATTAGCTAGTTGATACATGTGATCATTTTGATTCCAGAAACTCTGTAATACTTTTCTTCAATTTAATAAAAGTTATGCTTATGATGTGCATGATCATGTCTTAGTAGCGTTTAGCAAGTCATCACTCTAATTGTTGGGAGGGACCCTCATCAACCAAAGATTTCTATTCCTATGTATTTTCGTTATTCCCTTTTTGCAATTAGCGTAGTTTTATTTGTAATTTGTTTATGCATTTTAGTTACTGTAATCGTTCCTGTCATTTGTTTCCTGTAGCATAGATTATACTTTGATATTATGTTGTTAATGTAGTTTCCCTTTGTGAGTTAAGCAACCATTTGGGCACAAATTTGCTTTCAATTTCCTTTTCAAGTCTTTCTAGTTTACTGCTTGGTTTTATGTTGATAGAATGGATTGCTTTGATATTATAGGATCCAATTACAGTAGGTTCAATTATGTTCCTTTCCATTTTGTTATGAATTCATTTAGTTATATTCCAACTTGTTTAATAATGCAATAGATAATGATGTCTTTTAATTATGAATTGAGTTTAAGTTATTTTATAGATTGAATTTAATCATTAGGTAGGTTTAATTCCTGTCCTTTACATTTCATTATCATGTGCATGGATAAGCTGATCTCAAAATCATTTAGATTAACTATTTCTCGACATTTTAGTGCTTTTTGTGTGCAGACTGTCATTCAGACAGCCTGTTCTGCCTGTCATCCAGACCTTTGCTCCAGTTTGTTATCTAGCCTTTCATTCAGCCCTTAGAATTTTTAATATGTTTTAAGCCTGTTCCTTTAGTTTTTCGATTATGTTTTGATAGTGGTAGTTAGACAATGGTTGTGTTTCTTCTTTAAGCCTTAGGTTAGACTGTTTAAAATACTTATTAAGTTTTATTCCTATTTCTTCTTTCTTTTCACCCTATGTTTAGAATTATGTCATGTGTTTTGGTTTATTGTATTTCTTTGTAATTATATCTTTGGCTTGAATTGATTTCACCCTTTTATATATAGTTTAGAGTTAGATATGTCAATATTAGGGAAATATGTTAGTACCTCGTAAATTGATAATAAGTAGTAGGATATGTCCCTTCCAATTCGGTGGTTACCAAAGAAACCTATGTAATAGGATTTAAAATCATCTTTATTAAGTTTTCTACTTGCTCCTCTTTATTATGTTTTCTGCTTGTTTATCAGTTAGGTCTACCTTCTTGTAGTCTTGTTCTATATTTTACAGTTGGGAGTTATTTGCTTATGAAATAAATCATCATGTTTACTATCGCTTGCAATTGGACGTTTCTTAGTCTGCACATTTTTGTAGAAGTTAAGTTAGATTTGATTCCATTTAGTTTCTTCACTTCCTTTGAAAGTCACTTTGACACTTCTCCTACTCCTGTTCCAGTCACAGTGAATCCTTATCCTCAGAACAACCAAGGAGAGTGGAACTAGATAGTTTAGTTTAAACCATTATGTACATCCGATAGTTGCATGTATATTTTTTCTTGGAAGCATATCCAATTGTTGTAATTTTGTGTAGTTAGTCTCTAAAGTTGTTTAGCAGTAAAATAGATCTTCTTATAGAGAATAGTTTATTGTCATAGAATAGCATTGTCTATATCTTTATCTTATAGTAATTGTTTATAGAGTAGAGTAGTATAACTTGATACCACTCTGGTCTAGTACTCTATTCCAGTTCAATTACCTTGATAGTTGAATTCTTAGGAGTTTAACTCGGTTTTTCATTTTGAAAGATCTTTCGATCTTTTTTTTATTAAAATATGCCCATGACACCCTAGGAACCCCTCTACCTTCGCATATACTTTGTGTCAACTCTAAGATTACCAACCCTGGTCAATAATTAAATATTAGGTGAATTAATCAAGACGATATTTTACCCAACAGAATACAATTAGTAAATTATGTTGGAATCTTAAAGGTTGATGTTTGAGTCATGCCTTTCCTTTTGGGTGTTTTCATATGTTCATTTCTTGTTGATCGTATCAGTAATGAAAAAAAATTTAAGTGCAATCCATGAGTACCCCTGGTGAATTATGACACTAAATTGAAGACTAAGGGGGGGAAACGTGAATTCATCTTTCCTCTAGATGATTAACATGTAACCCAAAAATCGTCTTTTACATTAATGTAAATATCATGATGACAAGAAGTTATGATTTTGGTTACATCCTTGGCTAGTTTTGTAAACAAGATTTATAAGAGCATATCAAAGAAAACACGAGTACAAATTGTCTTAACAAGATCAAACTTTAACTTACACTCGTAGGTGTGTTCACAAGCATAAAGATTCATGTAAAGAATAAGGAATACTTTTTTCATACATTTAGTGAGTTAGGGATTCCCTAGTCATGTTTTTTTTCAATGTTGTCTCTTTCATACTTGTTTTCATACTTGTCTCCATCCTTGTAAGATGACTAGGAATTCCCTCATTATTCATTCTCCAACATTTTTTAGCATTGTCCCAAAGATCCATCAATGAACATACTTGACACAAAGTTAGTTGTGTTGTTGGAAAGCATTGGGAGAGGTAGAACATTTGGCCCACATCTAATGTTCCCAATATTTCTCAATTTTATAAGTATCATCTTGTACCTCTAGCCATTTTTGAGCCAAAGTAACCTACATAGCTCATGCAGTGAAATGATAGATAAGGGCCAATTCAGGTTAATCCTAAGCTTGCAACCAATGGAGGGGAATTGACCCCTAATGACATAGACCCTCCTCCTAACATGAGCTCAATCCCCACTGCTACTTTTTGTGATGTTTCTTTTTGGCCTAAATGCCTATTGCAGATTTTGATTTAGATATATGATTTATTAATTTGGGTAACTTTTTCAGTGAACATGTATTGTTTTTAACATCATTTTGATAGTTAATATAAACTATAGATTATAGAATAGGGGCTTGTAGAGACTATGCTCATAACCATTTTTTCTTAAAATGATATAGTATTTTGTATTAATAAAAACAATAAACTACAATTTAAAAAAATCACCACATTATGGTCTCAATCACCATATGCTTGGATTAAGAAAAATAGAATCAACAAGTATAACCAACCATGATCTATAACACAGAACTGAGTAACATTCTATTGGAACTGAAAGCCAAATGTTACTATCACTCAACACTCAAGCACAAAAATGAAAGCATTCTTTCAACTCCTTTGTGGAGGTTGGAAATTTTAAATAAATTTGATGGCCAAAACAATAGAAAGGACCTCATCCACAAGATAAAGGTTCATATTTTTAGAATAGATCTTCATGGTATTAAATCTTCTTCCTTTGCATCTCTCTCTCTAGCCTATATAGGTGCATCTTTATGTTATCATGTAAACATCAATTGACCACTCCTAATTCTTACTACATAGCTATGGCGTTGATAATGTACACTCATGCTTATGTATTCACGTATTGTTTTAGTCCAACCACATGAATAATTCAACTTAACTAGTTTAAGCCTTTTTTCTATGATGGACTGTGTTACTCGTTCCTTCTTTGTGAAAGAAAAAATAAGTAATAATTGCTCATGATAAAAACTCAATAAAGGAAGATTGAAGGAAAAGAGAAAAATGTTCTCACCTACTAGTGAGTTAGCTAGTTCTAGGAATGGTATTCCTTTTTCTTTCACACACAAAAAGGATTATCCCAAGAGTTGATCACTTCAGAGGTTATTTAAAAGACCCCATATATAAAGGAGGAGGTACATCCAAGCATATTTCCAAGCTTATCCCTTTTCAAGCATATTTTCCACGGTTGTTATTTTAACTGATATTTTGATTGGGAATTTTGTCCTTTTGTTAATTATTGGGATAGTTTGATATTAAAATCCTTGAATTTGTTATTAATCCTTTTTGTTCTTAGTGATGCTGACAACAATTCAAACTGTGGAATCTGGAGTATCTTGAATCTCCAAAAAGTGGTGATCAATTCAATTATTGTTTGTGTTTTACCTATTGAAACCACTTTTCCTTAATCATTAGAGGAAATTTGAGGTCTAAAATGGGCCTCCTAAGGAAAATAATAAAATAATAGTTAAAATAATAAAATAATAGTTATTAATTTTGGAGGAACAATGAAAAAAACTACTTTTTTTGTTCGCATTTTTGACAAATCTCCTTGTGGTTTTACTCAAATTCCAAGAAGGATATCTCGTTGGATGCGTAGTTTAATTCTGCATTCAACGCATACCTACACTGCATACTTTTGATAGACCCCGCTACCCCGAAAATAAGAAATACCTGAAAAAATGTGATGACGATGTTGTCATCACATTTTTTCAGGTATTTCTTATTTTTGGGGTAGCAGGGTCCATCAAAAGTATGCAATCTGGGTACTCATTGGATGTAGAATTAAATTTCGCATTCAACGAGCTCTCCCTCTCAGAATTTGAGTAAAAACACAATGAGATATGTTGAAAATACAAACAAAAAAAGTAGTTTTCTTTTATGAAAAATATGTCAATTCAACCATTATGGTTGACTCATTTTATTGAAATTCTATTGGTTCTTGAATTCCAACTCACAAAAATTATTGTTGGCGTGTTTTCTTATAAGGCCCATTTTAGACCCCAAATTTCCTCTAATGGGTAGTAATTTGTGCTTCTATTGTTCATAACTGTTGGGATTCTATACTAGATCTAAATTAATTCCAATTTTTCCAATTATTGAACTTGAGACATTATGTTAGTTATTAGTTACTTCATGTGTTACCAAATCCAACCATGAAGCTCATCCCTTAGAGAAGGAAAAGGATTTTGAACATATGAAATGAATCATGTGGAGAGTGAAATGGAATTTGTGGAAAGTGAAACCAATCTTGCAATTTTGAAACATGACAGAAAACTTCTCGTGATTTTTTTAATAGACTAATATCCAAAAACATTGTTTTTTTAGTGTTTTTTTTCCAAAACCCTAAACTTCTAAAGGCTAAAACCCTAAACCCCATTCCTAGTGAAGGTATGATCTATCCTTATGTCAAGATATTCTCTCGAGGTTTTGATATGTCAAGGTATTCTCTCAAGGTGTTTGATATATCAATATGGTCATGGTCTTATGTTGAGATCTGATCTATCCTCTATGTGCTACATTGTTGTTCATTTCACCCACACTATTACTTAGTCCTAGCTATCCTTCAAGAAAACCACTTCAATTTGTTGTTCATACAGACAAGTGGATATGGCTCAAAAAAATGTTGTTATGGCTTGCTTCATGTTCATGCTAAAATGGTCTTTAAAATTATCAATTATCAATGATGGTTTGAACTTATCAAATTATCAAGTGCATGCATGGCTACTACTAATATGCATGAGAACTCTCTCTTCATAACTTGTAGGTCTACGCAATTCTTGAATTTTTTTCATTCTCAAAGATATTATTTCTTTATTTATTATAAAAGTATTGTTATACCTTTTTTGTATTTGTTGTTTCACTATTGTATCTGGATCTTCTCTTTTCAAAAATCCAATGGCCATATCCATATCTGTATGTGTATCCATATCCTAGTAACATAGGTTACTTCCAAGTGTGTTGCAAACTTGCGTGAGGTTGTAATGCAACAAAATGTGTTATTTATGTATTCCAATGATCAAGTCTATATATCTATTTATAGCACTTCAACTATTTCGATGTTTGCACATCTTATTTCATTCATTTGACCGTTGATTATGATGTTCTTTAAATGGGAAATTTCTAAGAACCCTCATTCAATGTATCTGTATAATAAATGGATGAATCCCCATACGACACGAGAAAATTCTAAGGCTATTTATCAATAATATAATATATATCAAGATACAACTTTATCCATTAGAGAGTGGCAGAAGAAACCAATTGTTATATTAGGCCTATAACAATTTTCCAAATTATGACATAAAACGATGGTACGATGAAATATGGGGTCGATGTGGAAATTAAAATCTATAAATTGGTGACTACCATCCAAAACCCACATGTTCGCTATTGAAATGGGTAGATGTGATGTAGTACTAGGGACATAATGGCTAAGGACTTTAGGACTGGTCACCATGGATTTCAAGGACCTATATTTTAGCTTCACCATGAAAGGGAACACACATAATATCAATGGGCTTATTTAAAGATATCTAGAAATTATCACCTCCCATCATATGAAAAATTTATTAAAGAAAGGACATGTAGGTATCATTTCTTAATTCAATTCCATCTAGGTCATAAGAACACCCCTAGAAGACATTCACCTTGATTTGCATTTGGTTCTCTCTAGGAATTAGTAGATTTTTGACACACCTAAGGGCTTACCACTAGTTTGAGGGGTGCAGGACCATGGTATTCCTTTAATTCTAGGTAGTCAACCCCTCAATGTACACCCTTATTGACATGATTCTTTCCAAAATAATTAAATACAAAAGAGCATCCAAGAGTTGTTGGAGGATAGCATCATTCATCCTAGAACAATTCCTTATTCATCATCAGTAATTATGGTATAAAAAAGGAAGGCACTTGGTGCAAGTGTCTATATTTTTGGGTTCTCAATAAGTTAAATATCAAGGATAAACTTTCTATTATAGTCATTGCTGATATCTTAGATGAGCTTCATGGGGCCTAGTTCTTCACTAAGCTAGACCTTCAATATGGATAACACTAAATCCATATGAAAGAAGCCGCGTCACCATGACAACTTTCTGCACCCATGAGGGTCATTATGAATTCTTAGTCATGCCTTTGGCCTTTGCAATGCTCCATTTACCTTTCAGAGCCTCATGAACACAATATTTTGACCCTTCCTCTACGATGAGGGTCATTATGAATTCTTAGTCATGCCTTTGGCCTTTGCAATGCTCCATTTACCTTTCAGAGCCTCGTGAACAAGATATTTTAACCCTTCCTCTACCATTTTGTGTTTGTTTTCTTTGACAATATCTTGGTGTAAAGAAACACATGGGAAGGCTACCTAAAACATGTTCATAATGCCTTGTAATTATTAAGGAATCACCGGTTATTTATGGAACGTTCCAAACGTGTATTTAGGGTTATTGCACTTGAATATTTGGTCCCTATTGTAAATCAAGTTGGATTACATATGGATCCCAAGAAAATGGAATACATGCAACATTAACCATGCCACAAAACCCTCAGCTGTGCGAGTTCCTAGGACTCATTAGCTATTACCAAAAGTTTGTCATTACAACTCTTATAATTTTCTTGCTAAAACAGAAGGCCTTTCATTGGAGCGAGAACATGCCTTTTCACGCTTAAAAAATGACATGTGTGCACTACTCTAGTATTAAAATTTTCTAATTTCACTCAGACTTGTATTAAAATGTGATGTGTCATGATGATGCCTTTGGAGAAGTCTTGATTAAGATTGATGTCATTTAACCTTCCGTAGTTATGCCTTGAGAAGTGTCGATTAAGATGGATGTCATTTAACCTTGACAAGTAAGTAGTTATGCCTTGGAGAAGTGTTGATTAAGATTGATGTCATTTATTTAGTTATGTGAACTGGCTGGCAATACTGATCACTGAGTATAGAATCAATAGGTGTTGAGCTCACAACATGGACAGAACGGGCTGGACCTGCTTGTCGTGACTCCTGTGGCTACAATAAAATCTAACTGAATACCTCTCACATCATAGGTATTCGTATACCACAGGGAAACATCCCACATACCGACATAGGTGTGGAGCTCACAAGAAGTTATCAAAGACAAAACGGCGTAAACCTGGTTGGGTTGTCGTGACTACTGGCTAGAGACCGACATAAAAAGCATCGGATTCGTTTAAATGGATTGAGATAATCTCTCTGCTCTGTGCTGCCCAGGATACCAAATAAAATCCCCCCTCCCTTCCTGTGTAAGGAAATCAAATTTATTATCGTCTGAATGAGCTATTTCCTGGTTCTTCTATGATTAATACCGACATGTCGACTTCTCCTTCTTATTATTCTAAAGCTGAGGGTCGTTTGCCTATGTCTTATGTTTTGTGGGGGATGGCAGCCTTGTTCATTTTCCTAGCCATGGCGTTGCTCATGCTCGCTTGCAGCTTCAGGAGGATGGTTGGATCCAATAATCTATTAACCGCCTCAAGTCCCATTATGGGCACTCAGACGGACTTGCGCGAAGAAGACAAAGTAGCCGTGATCATGGCGGGAGATGAGAAAGCCACCTTCGTGGCCATGCCCAAGCCTGTCATGACCTAATTCCAAACGGACTTCTTGAGTAAGTAAATGGACCTTTCTGAGGAAACACATCAGTGTACCACTTATTGAGACTAGAGATTGCAGCGGCAGGCATCTTAACCGTCATTAGTGTACCACTTAATGAGACTAGAGACTGCAGCGACAGGCATCTTAACGGTTGAGGGTTGGATCTTAAATAGTTTTAATTCAAGGGTTAGGATGCAGCAAGCTAAGTATTGATCGCTTTAAAACGTCTCAATTTTGAGGGTGTGTATATTGCATTTAATATTTCAGTTCAGACATAAACTTCAGTCAGTCATATCAGAGATCCACTCTTCAAAAAACTTCCTTCCTTCGCTAGCTTAAAATCTGTGTTCTTCAGCAATTCATTTAAGTGTTTATTATGATCAGCATTAACCGTCCTTTATTCGCATTAATTTAATTGTTCATTATGACCAGCGATAAAGTTGGATGTCACTTTGTTTGGTTGGTGTCACATTTTGGCACCTTTTACTTGTCAACTTTAGATCCTAGTGTGATACTCTTGGAAAGCGTTCATCTAAATATCAGATTGGAACGATCTTATAAGTTTGTCAATCGGATACTCTTAGAAAGCAAACCTAAATTTGAGACTCCAGGAAAATTCTACTTTTACTTTTGGTATAAATAGGTATTAGAATTTTTACTTTATATCTTAGATTTTAATTTTTATAGGTATTAGAAATTTTACTTTTCAGAATGAATGTGCCCATTAAGATTTCTGAAATTCCATGTTTACAAGTTTTGAATGATGGATTTTTAAAATGAACACCAAAAATTTTAACAGTTTTAGACGAAGATTTCAGAAAAAAAACTAGATTATTGAATTGGAAAGTTTTAACTTCAAAGTTTCTAAAGCCAACAACCCACACGTCTACAGCGCATGTGCCGATCAACTTTTCTTTCAAGGGAAACCTGGCGTGGCCCTCGTGGTTTCCTCCGATATCGTCCACACAAGTCAATGTCCAGAGTGTGTTATCTAAATCAATTTAGATCATCAAAAATTTACTTTCGAAACCATTCCAACTTTAACTTTATATATTACCAAATTCTTTTAAGACCAAAAATAATTACAGCATCATTATAAGTCGATCTCTCTAAACTTGCTATGTTCTTCTGATTGCTGAATGGTCAGACATGGATGCTATGTAAAAGATGTCTTTTGATTCTATTTGAATAACAAAGACTGATATTTTTCTTCCGGAGAAAAAAAATAAAAAAATCGATCTCTCCAAACTCACAACTCCACAAATGCCATGTAATATGAAGTGGATTAAATTAAATTAAAAAAAAATTATTTATTTCAAAACTTTCAAGAATACACTTTAAAATACTTTTTTAACTAAAATTATCTAACGTGTCCTACCCCATTTAATGTATAATGTTGCTGCAAAGTTATTGCCTACTATAGGATCTCAAGTACCTCATTTAATGTTGCTGCAGATTGCCGACTATAGGATCTCGATTCTCAAGTAACCTAAGATCTAATAACCCACAACAGCTTTGTCGCAGCATTAAATAAGCTACTCGTCCACTTTCTCATCTTTGTGAAGTCTCCTCTATTTATTTCCATGTCAGCTAGGTCTTCTTGTGAGATCACACGTTGCAATCCAACTTTCCATTCCCTGCAGTGTCTAGTCATTAAACCGTTCAAATGGATAATGGCCAAACTCTATTTTAGCGAGCGTTATAAAAAGAGATGAAAAAAATGATAAAGCTGCGTTGCAGCAAAATCCTGCCGACAGATTTCAACACCTAAAAGCATAAGCGTCTGGGATATGAAAATGACAAGTATGAAAAAACTGGACAAGATAGCTGAGATGACATATAGTATAGCGTTTTAAGCCAGCAACAAAAAAAGTTGGGGAGATTGTGGCTATTAAAAAAACTAAAAAAACACAGAATAAAGATGATAAAAAAAGTTTGGGAGCGTGTGGCTATTAAAAAAACTTAAAAAACATCATAATAAAGATATTTCATTAGCTTGGCTGGTTTAAAGGAGAGTGACTTGTTATGCTCACTTTGTCATCCATCGTCTATGGTTTGTGGGAATAAAGGAAGTAGTCATGTAGGTTGCAGATACTTTTTCTCCAGGGGAAAATATCAGTTCCTTGCTATTTCATTGAAATCAAAGGGAACATGTATACATCATCAGCATGTGCTGAGCTCAAGGTGTATGTGATACATGATCAAATATAACTACAAAATCAGCTTCCTCTAAGCTCATGTAGGAGAACATCAAATCATAATCTATTGTCTATAATCCATGATCAGTTTACCATAAAGCTACATAGTGAGAAACAAGCTAGGAGATACTACATCCGCTTCCCTACCCTTCATTACATAGAGAGTTCATACAATTACTGTGTTAGCTAATCCAAAGAAGCATTAAACAAAAGTAGTGCTGAAATATATG
This sequence comes from Pseudotsuga menziesii, assembly GCA_001517045.1. NCBI lineage: Eukaryota > Viridiplantae > Streptophyta > Pinopsida > Pinales > Pinaceae > Pseudotsuga > Pseudotsuga menziesii. The sequence continues at coordinate 333,854 of LPNX011168785.1, forward strand.
GGGCTCATCCACCACCATCATCCAAAGGATGTCATAAATAGCTAAAGCACAAAAAGGTCAGTGTTGAGGGCTAGAAAAGTAAGAAAGAGCCCTGATCAATACATTCACCATTGGTGAATTCAGTAAACTGAAGTTGGCCCAGAGCCAGTGTTAATGCTTCTTTGGATAAGCTGTCAGCCATTGTATTGTGCTCTCTATATATATGAATGACAGTGAGTTAGATGAAGTAAGGTTCCAGCTCTCTAATATAATGGCACCATCCATCAAGAGTGAGTAAAGTAAGAGCAGATCTTTGGTTGAACTAGTTAATGATGACAGCATAATCACCAAGAATATGCAAAAAGGGAAGGCCCGTGTTTTTTGCACAGTGAAGGAGTGTCCACAAGGCCAGCAACTCAGATCTGGTATTTGTGCTCAGGCCTACTCCCAATTTGAAGTAGTAATAGTGGTCTCGACTGAGCATAAGCTGAACACAACACCTCCAATATGATTAGCCGATGCTACATCAAAGAAACCAGCTGGAAAAACCAAGGTGGGTGTTGGTCCAATAGTTCTCCTTATGTTTTTCTGCTGAATAATGACAGGATAGAGCTATAGATGATTCTTGATAGAGAGGGCAGCAAAAAATATATCAGGCTTCTTGTCCTCAAAAATACATTTGTTTCTAGTTATCCAGATTTGCCATGTAAGAAGAAGAGGAAGATACTTCAGAGTGTTTCCTAAGCTGATCCAAGAAGAGACATTAAGTATGAAATTTGATTTCCTCCAATAATGTGGAATGTCAAGAGAGGATCTAATGAGTGCAATAACCTTCCTAGTAAATTTGCAATCTTGAAATAGGTGCTCAATAGACTCTAAGGCCGATCTACAGAGACAACACCAATTTGGTCCAACCTAGCCTTTTTTAATCAAGTTGTCACATGTATTGATTCTATTCAACAGACTGAGCCAATTGAAGCAAATAATCTTAAGTGGAATGTGAAATTTCCAAATCTTGATCAAGGTATCATCAGGTCTGTAAGTAACAGAAGTATTAGCAATAAGTTCATACATGAGGTTGGCTTTTACCATGCCTGACGAATTGTTATACATCCATACCAGAGTGTCAGGTTTATTGCTGATACGAATCTCTCCATGCTATAGACCTTTAATATAATTGGACCAGGCTTCCTTCCATAGTCCTCCCAGCTCAAGCTCGTCTACAGTGATCCAGTAATCAGTGGAGGAAGTGGCTACTCCTCTATTGAGTACATCAGAGAGTGTGTGAATACCATAATCTTCCAAATACAATCTAAGGTCCTCTGGTAGAGTATAATCAGAGGAAACACCTGCTATGGGATCAATGCCTACTTTGATATTCTTGCCGTTGCCAATCTTCCAACCCAGACATCTAGTAATCCATGACATGGCGCAAATAAAACCATTCCACATATGAGAGGTACCTTGGACTTTGAAGGACTGCTGTCTGAGCCAAACATCAATAGGTAAGTTCTTAAGGTATTTATGCTTGATAATTTGAGACCACAACCCTACACCATTAAGAACAAGCCAAAAGCTTTTGGTACGAAGGGCCAAACTGAACCACTCCAAATTCTTAATGTTCCATCCCCCGAGAGTATAGGGTCTGGAAATGGAGTACCAATAAACCAAATGATACTTCTGTTTTCCATGCGTGCTACCCCATAAAAAATTAAAGATATATCTCCTGATGTAATTCAAAATAGTGTTGGGCATACGTGCAAGAGAGAGCCAATACACTGCAAGACTTGTCAGGACAGATTTGACTAATACCAATCTTCCACCCAGAGAAAGTAGCTTGTAGGTCGAATTGCTCAGTTTTTTTTCAAACTTCAATAAAAACCATCTCTAGTCCTTGATGCCATATCCCAGAGGCTTAAGGTAATATCCTAGGTACTTAAAACCAGTAGCAATAGGTTCCATCTTATATGGCAAGAGATTGAAAATTTGTTGTCTCTCCGGTTCAACAATGTTATTGTAAAGAAAGGAAGACTTATCTGCGTTGATATCCATTCTAGTAGCACAACAAAAAGTGTCAAGAATAAATTTGTATTGCTGCCACTCAGCCAGTGTACCAAAACCAAATAGGACAGCATCATCTACAAAGAGCAGATGAGTAAGGTAAAGACTTGGAGCAATTTTGATGCCCGATATATCACCTGTGCTTTGTGCGTGTATTATCAATAGACTTAAACCTTCAATGATTAGTATAAATAAGAGTGGAGATAGAGGGCAACCCTGTCGGATGCCTCTTGACACAGGAAAGAAATTTGGAGTCCTGTTGATCAGAACAACAAAGTTTGTTGACTCTACACATCCCATGATCCAGTTAACATAGATACCAGGTATACCAATCTGTAGAAGGACCAACCTCAAGAAAGACCAGTTAACTCTGTCAAAAGCCTTTACCAGATCAAGTTTTAATACCATCACTTTCTGATTTTCTTCCTTGATAGTATGGAGAACTTCTTGAACAATACCAACCGGTTCAATGATCTGTCTGTCATGCAGAAAGCCAAACTGATGCTTGGATATAGCCTTGTCAAGTACCATCTTAAGTCTGATAGCAGCCAGTTTAGAAATAGTCTTATAAATCAGATTACATAAGGATATGGGCCTATACTCTGCTAGGTTAGTGGGTTTATCACACTTAGGAATGAGTGTAATAAAAGTAGCATTGAGAGCTCCTATTACCCTACCCTCTAGCATAGAGTGTTCGATGACATTCAGTATATCCTGTCCAATCAGTTCCAAAAAGTGAAGGTAGAATTCCACCGACCACCCATCAGGTCCATGGCTCTTATCTTTTTTGAACCCTTTAAGAACATTCTCAACTTCTTTGAGAGTGAAAGATGACATAAAGAGATCCCGATCCTCTTCCTGAACAAAGGTTGGAAAAAGTCTGATGACTTTAAGTTGTGCCTCAATATTGGTTTTAACATCATCGGTGAAGAGCTCAGAGAAGTGTTAAACCCCCAATGACTTTAACTTGGCATCATCCTCAATAGATTCCCCAAACTGATTATTTAGTGCCCAAATAGCTTTTGAGTTCCTCCTAGCAGAAGCAAAGGAGTGAAAAAAATTGGTATTGGCATCACCTTCCTGAATCCAATCAACTCTACTTTTGAGCTTCCAGGTAAGAATCTGATGTGAAAGCAAGGATTCCTTCCTGCATTTCAAGAGTGCGAGAGAGGAAGAAGCCTCTTCAGAGAGTATATCAGTGTGATGGGAAGAAAGGAGAGTAAGTATGGCCTAGTCAATCTCAGAGATCTCCTTAGTTCTCAAAGTATTTTTCTGTTTTTCCCAAGTCTTAACATCATTTTTTAGTCTCTGCAGCTTGTAGCTGAAATCAAACATGGGACCAGCAAGGGGAATAGGAGCCTTCCATGAAGATGATACAATGGCATCAAAATCATCATTGAGGAGCCAGGCTCGGTTGAATTTAAAAGGATACAGATGACACTTCAAATTGAAATTCCATTCAAGACACACTAGGTAGTGGTCAAATATTTCGGAGGGCTGGGTCCATGAGTGATAGCATCCCAGGGTCAGAATAATATGTAAAGAGGCAAGAAATCTATCGATTCTTTTGCTAACACCCTCAGGTCCTACTATGTCATTTCTCCAAGTAGGTCCAATCTTGGTAGGAGCTAGATCTACCATATGCGTAGATTCCAGTAGCTGTGCAAAGTAAAGAGAGAGATGATCCATACGAGCACGGTCATCCCAAATCTCAATATCAGAGATAGTGAAGTTTAGATCTCCAGCCAAGATGAGATTAGGAAAATTGAAGATACCTCCAGCAACAGCTGAGTCCCAATAGATAGTTCTATTGGCATAGGATCCATAGAAGTTGACAATGGAGAAAACAGAGTCAAGTCCTTTAAAACTAGCAGTAAGAAGAATACCAACAAAGGAATGATAGGATTTACATCTTATCAAGCGAGGGTTCCAAGCTGATAGGATACCCCCAGATAGGCCGAGTGCATTAATTGCATAGAATTCCCATCTCGGCTTCATGAAGGAAAACAAACGGAGGGTAGTAAAATGATCACACATCGTTTCCTGTAGCAGAAAAAAGTCAGGGTTAAGTGAAGTAAACAGATCTTTGAGGGATTTCTATTCGGTAGGCCCCCCAAACCCACGAATGTTCATGGAGACAATCTTCATGGATCAAACTGAGAGGCAGGTGACTTTGCTCTAAGTGCCTAAGAAGAGGATTGTATTCTAGCTGCAACTTTGATGCGTGCCGAGAGAGCGGTATAGAGACCAGTAGGTGCCTGAGAGAAGACTTTACTCCCTTTCTTAGCCTTTCTTATAGTAACGTTCTCGAATCTAATCAAGTCCAAAGGTAAGACAGAAGGAGATAAGGGGGATTTATTCGTGAAGATATCCATAGCTTTGAGGAGAGATGGATCATCAAAGGAGGGAGTGGTTAAGGGGATTCCAGGTGAAGCCAAACAAGGAGGGGATGTGGGATAGGGAAGTGGAGGGAAATTCTCCAGGCTAAAAGGGGGCGGGGATGTAACTGCAGGAAGAGGAGTATGTGAAGGTGACAGAGGGTCAGGAGCGAACTCAGTACGAGATCGGGAGGCTAATAAGGCCAAAGTTTCAACATCCTTAATATACAGAAGCTCTCCTTAGGAGAAGACAAGTCATAAGGACCAATCGTGGTAGGTGGAGCAGGAGAATCAGTAGAAGCATCAATCAGTGGCTGAGAGTCCTGTGGAGTTTGTTGTTGCGAAGAAGGAGAAGGAGAGATTTCAAGTGAGGGTTAAAAATTAATGAAGCCTACAATCAGTGGGATACTTTGTAATAAAAAAGAGTGGGATTTCCTCAAATGACTAGTTTTGTGACAGTAGCTGGAATGAAATGGCATCTTCAAATAATCAAGATTTTGTGTAATAACCACACTGTTACAATCAATCTCGATTTCAGGAAGGAGCCCACGGGTAACATCCAGTTCTACAAGTACCTTAGCTATGCGTTTGTCAAAAGTAGTGTGGAAATATTTCTCCAAGGCAACAAACCTGCCAATGGTATTGGAAATACCAGTGAGGATGTCCTTGGACCAGAGGGGGGAAGGTAAAGCAGGCAATAAGTCCCAGAGATGTCGCTTGATAACCCATTCTTTAATGGGGTCAAAGTTCGCATGCCATCGACTGAATACAAGGGAGCCGTATTGGATCATGGGTTGTGTAGAGTCAGCAAACTTTGTTGTTCTGATATATCAATTTTGGATTTGATGAATGATCGTAAACAAGATTTGATGAATGAAACGTGTCTTATGTACCCTCTAGACCATCAAACCATAAAAAAGTTTCATGTAATGGGGATGAACCTAGTGCTCTATGAACCTCTTTCCAAACACATAAGTGACCTTCAAAGTTGTGATATTTCTTGTTAACCATCTATCACTTTGCACATTCAAATGGATTTTAACTTTAGAAAAGGCAATCCCTAAAATGTATTTAGATGAAAAAATAAAGTTGGTAAATTTTTAGTAATCTATATGAACTAAAAATTGTACAACATTGAACATGTGTATAATTACCATTAAATCACCAATAACAAAAAAAACTCACCTCAAATTAATTCCTTGAAAGATACACTCGTTGGAGCTCTACTAAAGCCCTGCTTGGCTTCAACTTTTATGTTTCTTAGAGATCTAAAATGACTCTGCAGTCATCACCACTTTGTATAAAAAGCAATTATTAAGTGATGCTTTTATAAAGTTCCATTTTTTTTCAATTATGTTATCACAAGTTTGAATCGTTGGCTTGCCCATTGGATGTAGCTTGGGTGTTTGGGAGGATTGATTATTACCCTCCCCACCTAGGTTCTATTCTTGTAAGTGACATGAGGCTCTTGTTGAGCCCCTTTGTAATAAATGTGTGGATTATGTGATATGACCAACCTTGATTCTCATTATGGTGGAGTATCCCTCTGACAAATGGTGAACCACCCTTATAAAAAAAATCCTTTCCAAAGAGAATAATGATATTATGTGGAAAATGTAACCTAACCAACTTAACATATCTGAAAGTGTGACATAAAATATCTTTAAAATTTTCCTTTTGTTATAAATATTTCTCATCTGTGGCTTTCAATGAGATCAATGTTTCCTCTACTACATTTCCTTTATTCTACATGGAGCACATCATGTCATGTTGTCTGAAATAAGCATAGCACTTTTCTAAAGTCCATATTGTTGGCTCGACTGCCACATCCATTTCACAGTCAGAGGGTCAAGGCTAATCGATTGAAAGCATATGATAATGTGTTTCAGAGTCAGGGATAGAGCCTTTTGTATGAGCATATTTTTGCATGGTATTGGACTTTTCTTCAACGACCATGATGCATATGGATAAGGTTTGTGAGAGACTATCTTGCTAAGAACAATGTTGGAATTTCATTTCATCTCAATTGTTCTTCGAACTATTTTTTTTTACATTTTGAACTCTTACCAAGTTTTGTTTACCAAGTTGTCATTCAATCACAAAGTGTGATTAAAAGAATTACCTTTTAATAATGAATATTTTACTAAATATTTTAACTTCCAAATCAAAAGATAGCAATTGAATTATCTATCCATATTTTTTAGTTGTTGTTGATCCTCTACTCTAAAAATAGAAACCCATGATGGAGCAAAGGAACAAATCAACATTCACAATAGTTGGAGAAAGAAAACAACTCAAAATTGACATCATAACAAGGCAATAAATAATAACTATAATAAATCATAATGGTTAACTTCTCTTCCTTAAAAAAATATATATAGAAGAAGCATCCCAAAAAATCTTATTAAAGAAAAACTATGCATTTTTATGGATGAATACTCGCAAATAATACATACAAATTATTGCAATTCTCATATTAAAACATGAAAAACTATATAAATACGTAATTTTTTTTTAACTTTTGTTGTAGAAACATTATTAGATAATAGAGTGGAAAGAATATTACAAAGAGGTGGGACAACAATAAACAATACCTTCTATGTTGTTCCTACACATTCTGCTACCAATTTTGCAATATTACCATAAATTATCTTGGTTTAAAATTTACATTAAGTTGGATATTCACATATTCTCTTCCGGGTTTACTTTGTGTCCTTGTCATTTATCTTTGAACAAAAGATTCCTTTCATCTTACTCTTGAGGTGGTTAGTCCAAACTTGTATGCTTTTCTTGCAATGAGAAAATGAAATGTTGGCATATTCTTTTTGTTTCTTTAGTAAGATTTGAAATAATATTTACCCCAATGGAAAAACACATATTAAAAGTACACTATAAGATAACTAAAAAAATCAAGTTATCACAAAGTTCTACTCAAAATACAACAAAACTTTGAAGTTTGTTTTCAATATTGTTCATCCATAAGACTCCACATTTATGTTTAATATAATGAATCCATTTTTTTATATAAAAAATTAATAATTTATAGTTGTCTCATTGCTCTCTTATCAACTCATGTGATAGTTAATACAAGGTTGAACTTCTTAAGCGTTAAGCTCCAACTAGAGGAGATAGAAAACCACACCTTTTCGAGTGAAATTTTCCTCATTATTTGTTGTCTCCCCTTTACTTGAAATGAATCTATCTCAATTCTCTCTCATCAATCCATATCATAGTCAATACAAGGTGGAACTTCTATTTAATTTGTCCTTGTATAGGGGATAACAAAACCACGACCTTGCCCCCACTTAGATTTTCCTCATTGTTTGACCCTTTTATTGAAATTGACAAGTAAAATCTCAATGTGGAGAAATATGATTTAATATGTGATTTATTAATACATATGAGCTTAGTCTACTAAAAGATATTTATTATGCATCCTACCACAACCACCTTCTCTTTTGTGACTTAAATGTTATCGAAGCCCTAATAATATATTCATTTTCTCCTAATATATTGTATTGGGGATAACACTATCCACCCAACATCGCATCATTGAATGTTGTTGTAATAGCTCAAATCGACACTTCTCTGTCTATGACGACAGTTTAAAAAGATAACACTTAAATTATCATTGTACATTCACAAAAAGGAATTTATGGATGGAAGATCCTATGATTTTACTCTTATTTGATGGCCCTAAGCATTAGAAGTGAAACCCCATATCACTCCCATGTATTTTGAAGAGTTTGCAACCTTAAAAGAGAGATTCACACCCTATGAACCAGCACTGTGCATACTTCTAGCGCCCCGTCCTTGATCAAGGCATGAATTCATATGTACTTCATTAGAAATATTATTTGAGATCACATTCTCGAAGTTCTCTTTTTCCCTACAAATAATCAAGTTGCAAACATCTTCACAAAGTCTCTTACAAATGTGATATTTTCTAAAATTTGATCTATGTTAGGAGTTCAAGAATTTATCATTAAGGGTGGGTAGGCTCTAAGGCCTCCTTCCTTCTCTTATTGTGTCAATTTTGTAAATAATTCAATCCTATCCCAAGTTGTTGTAAAGAGGGGTCGTTACCTGATTTTTAGATACCATTAGAGGAATTTTGGGGTCTAAAATGGGCCTCCTAAGGAAAATAATAAAATAATAGTTAAAATAATAAAATAATATTGATTAATTTTGGAGGAAGAAAGAAAAAACCTACTTTTTGTGTTCGTATTTTCGACATATCTCCCTGTGTTTTTACTCAAATTTCGATCGGGATAGATCGTTGGATGCAGAATTTGATTCCACATCCAATGAATACCCACACTGCATACTTTTGATGGACCCCGCTACCCCAAAAACAAGAAATACTTGAAAAAATGTGATGATGACATCATCATCACGTTTTTTTAGGTATTTCTTGTTTTTGGGGTAGCGGGGTACATCAAAAGTATGCAGTGTGGGTACTCGTTGGATGTGGAATCAAATTCCGCATCCAACGAGCTCTCCCGATCGAAATTTGAGTAAAAACACAATGAGATATTTTGAAAATACGAACAAAAAAAGTAGTTTTTTTTAATGACAAATATGTCAATTCAACCATTATGGTTGACTTATTTTATTGAAATTCTATTGGTTCTTGAATTCCGACTCACAAAAACTTATTTTGGCACGTTTTCTTATAAGGCCCATTTTAGACCCCAAATTTCCTCTAATGCTTAAGAGTCAATTAAGATAAACTTGGTCTAATGTCTCTTTTGGTAAAGTATGTTTCTTTAGTATGCATTGTAATTGTGTAATCCGATGGTAATCATGATATGTTATAGACATAGAGTGATATAACAGTTCATCTTCACCTCGATCTTAATGGTTATTGATCCATTGATTAACACTCGATTGGTCCATGATCTATATTTAAATATCACAGAGGGCCATTTTCTTGATGATCGATTGTGAGAAACACATATGTAAATTATTTTATTTTTTCATTAATATATTGTGTCAAATAGATGTTTGGTTGAGTTCGTCACCTGTTTCCCTCTATGAGGTTTTTAACCATGTAAAAACATTGAAGTGTTGATATGTGATATGCTTGTGTGAGGGGCTATTGAAAGTGTTCGACTTGTGAGGAAATACATAGCAGAACACAATGTTCATGCATTGGCTTCAATATCATTCATGATATCATCATTTTGATACACGATTTTTACTTACAATCATGGTACAATGATTCAAGTTATTATCTCCTCCCATAATGAGAAAATGAATGGTGTACATGTTCAGGATGTAAGAAGAAAAACACGAGAACTTGTTAGGGGATAAAGAGAAAAGTTAGAATATATTACTTATGAACAATAGGAAGATCAAATAAAATAGAAAAGTGAACAACAAATAACACACACAATTCCAATTTTGCAAGTTATGCATTTTGTAGGTAAACAATACAAATGTAGAGGACACACCATTAGATTCCCCTAGAGGTTAAATATGTTTCGAGTAAATTACCAAAACATATTAACAACTTATATTTAATGATTGTTGTATGTGAAAAGGGATGACAACGTTCAAGTTATGAATTCACTGTAAAAAAACATAGCATAATGGTTGCATTATTATATAAGATTCATAATTATCCATATTAATGTGATTTTCACATTAATTATAGTGCATTAGATGAGTTACCTAAAATTGCAACATATGTCTTTCATATGGTTAATTTTTTTACTCTACCATAGATAAACAATGACATGGAGTTTGAAATGATGGAAGGGGTACTAGGGCTTGATGATATGTTAGATGGATTATAGACATATTCTTTTGAAACAAGTCCTCCAAATGCATCAAGGGAGAATGAGCTTATTCAGACATGGGAACATAACCCTAATATAAAATAAAATAACCAAAACAACATAATAAAAATGATAGATCCATTGATTTGCTTGATTGTCATGTCCCCATCCCAATGAGACTACTAGTTAGAAATGTTTCACCCACCTACTAGTTCCCTAGGTTGGGGAAGAGTAATTAAATCTTGCAATAAGGGAGATTTGGGACCCAAGATAACCTTATTTTGTCATTTAAACATTAAATTGGGTCATACAAATAATAAATATGGAGAAACTAAACTGACATTACTTCATAAGGACATTTGGAGGTTCATGGAGACCTAAGGTGGCTAGATTCTTCTTTACACGTGTCATGACTTAACCCCAAATTTGAAATTATGAGAAATGGAATGTTCTTGGAAGGTGAAGAGGTGTCAAGTAACATATCATGAGCCCAAGGATTAGAATAGGTGAAGAGTAATAACTCCCCATGGAAGAGGAAGAGGTTAGGAAGAAACTAGGTGCCACTCGAAGAGAGATTCCCTACGTTTTATGACAACAATGATGGAAGATTCTATGAAAAAGCAGACTTGATTGTAGACCTATGAAAATCTGACATGTCAGGGCTAAAAATAGCTTCTAAGAGGGAGAACTTGGGGTTTGGTGGCAACAATTCAGATTAACAGGAAGGTGAAGGGTTGAGGAGAAGGACAAGTGTCATGGAGGTTACTAAACATCATGGATGAGTTGGAGGAAGCCTATGGGAGGGAATTTGACCTTGGAGGACCTTAGGATGGTTATAAAAATATTTCATGAGGAATGAGAATGAATTTTTATCATTTGAGAATTTTCCTTTGGCATTTTGGAAAGCACTAGCTTGTCCATTCCATAGTGAGTGCACACTTACCCTGCTAGTGAGCCAATTTCAAGAGAGTGAGATTCTCATCCAAGTTGGTTGGGGGAGAGAAACCCTGACCTATAATTTGGAGATTAATAGATTATTTTTACTCCAGATAATAGTATTCTACTGTTCGTGACCCATCTCTCCTCCCATTCTCTCAATCCCTACTTCAATATTTCCATATTTCTCTATGATGGCACACTTGTGTGAATGGTGGTTGTGCCTTGTTGATTCTAGTTGATGCCAAAGAATGGGTGAATGATTTATGTCTCTTTAATATATATACCATCCTCTTTTTAAGTCGAAATTAGCATAAATACATATGTAAATGTCCACATTTCCAAGCTATGGTGTGACTAGTTTCCTTGTGTTGGTTTCCCATTTCAATGTAGTTGTATATCTGAATTGTGTTGCGACTTGGATATGATGTTATATGTTGTTAGTGAGATATTTATATGTTTTTAATGGTCTACATTCATTATTCTTGAACCATTCTATCTACAATTTGTGAGTCAAAGTTAAGTTATTACATGTCATTTCCCTTAAGCAAATATCACTGAATTTATGCATTCGAATATGAAGCTTTACATATCTGTTGCAGAAATACTAAACACACAAAATGAAAGTAAATTAAGTCTAATATCAATCCCCATAATTTTTTTTACAAGTTGGGAGGTTTGCATAGGAGTTGGAAAACCATTTCTTCTCACACCCTAGGGGGAATTGCACCACAAATTACTAGTAATTTTACCATTTTTTCCAATGTCTCCAAATCAAGATGGATATGTCTATAACCTGTCATAAATTGATCATAGAGTCCATTTAGTGGTTCTAATATTCACCATATCAGTCCATACCAAATTTAATATCCTCTTGTGCCATTCGAAACCCCTACAATCAAGACTAGTCAAGACAAATTTTCTCCAAATTATGCCTTTGTTTGGAATTTTTGAATCGGTTCATTATAGTGGTATTAGAGCATGATATTATAACTTGTTGGATTTATCTATTCATATTTCCTTATTATGACCTCCCTCCATTAGAAACTGAGACTGGAAACATTAATAGTGGAAGAGAAGAAAGTGAAGAAATTAATTCTAAGTACAAGGAGATTAGAAAAGAACTAGGATTTGGAGATATGGTTGACAAGGAAGATGATGAGGACATTAAAACATTAATTAAATAAGCTCTTAAATGTACGACCAAACATTTTATGCAAGGGTCCAAATTGTTGACTAACCAACTTGGGGGTAAGTCAACACCCAGGAGTAGTAGTAGTTCACCTCATGATGAGAAGAAGACTAGTGGGGAAGCCATATTTTCAAAGATTGGACCTCATAACTGACCCCATGAGTTCAAGAATTAGAATGAACCTGCAATACCTAAGTTTTTAGAGTCCAAATAGGTCCCTTACACTACTTATGATGTGAGGGAAGCAACAAATGATTGGCAGCAACTAAGTGATGAATGTAGGCAAGTTCTACCTTTTGATCAGTTCATTAGGGCCTCTCTTCAATTTAAGCAAGGAGGAAATGGGAATAGGGAACCTCCTCTTAATCATGAATTAAAGTACACCATGAGAAAAGTAACTATTCCTTCCTTTGATGGTTCCTGCCAAATGTTTGTTAGTGCTTAGTTGAAAAAATTAAGTGTGTATATTCAGTTAAATCATATGGTTGAAGAAAATGCATTGAAAATGGCCATTTTTCCTCTTGAAGGGGAAGCTAGTGATTGGTGGTTCCATGGTATTATAACCTTGGGACATGATCATATTTTATCTTATGAGGGTTTCTCCAATGCATTGATGGAAATATTTGAGAGGAAAGACCTCAAACTTCCTTTCAAAGAACTAGCAAATCGAATCAAGTTGGAACTCATGAAGCATATATGTTAGAATTTGAAAATATTTCAGTAATGGTTTCTGATGTATCTATGGCTAGGTTGGTTTTACTATTTACTAAAGGATTGGCAGAACCTTTGAGAGGGCTCGTGAAATCCCACAAGACAGCTACATTGAAGGATGCCATTAATTTGACAAGAGATTTGAATAATGTGTTGCTAATAACCAAATACCCCCCAAGCAAAATTTCCCTTCCAAGTTCAAGGAAGGTAAGAAACCATGGAAAATGACTCCTTCACCAAAGAAAATGATGGAGGACCAAGTAAATCAGAACTCAGAAGAAAGAAGCTATGTTTCACATGCCAACAACCTTGGGTTCCGGGACATAAGTGTGCAAAGGGGAAGGCACACTACATTGAAATTTTCTTTGAAGATGATGAAGAGGGGGAGGAGGAGGAGGAAGCACAACTTGTAGTCGAAGAAGAGGGGTATGAAACACCAGAAGAAGAACAACCCACTCCCGAGATAGGAAAAATCATAGTGCTCTCAAGTGTACATAGATTCCACACCTTGAGGCTCAAGGCTAACATACAAGGCCAAAAGGTCACAATTCTAGTGGATGGTGGAGCCACTCGTAAATTCATAGATGCAGTCTTGGTGGAGAGGAGAAATCTACAAGCTGAAACTTTTGATGGTTTTAGAATCATCATTCTAGGTAACAATTCTATGGACTACACTAAATGGATTCCAAAGTTTCAAGTTACTATAGGAAATCATACTATCACTGACAATTTTTATGTAGTGAATGTTGTTGATACAAATGTGGTTTTTGGAGTGCAATGGTTGTATTATTTAGGGGAGCATATAATGAACTATCAAGTCCCTAGAATGAGGTTTAAAAATTAGGAAGGGAAACCCATCTTGTTGAGGGGAATGCACACTTACCTAAATCAAGTGGCGTCCTCTCACAGTATGAGGTCTATCTGGAGGCATGGAGACATAGAATGGGTTGCTGAATGTTTAATTACATATTCTAAACCTGACTTGAAGATTTCAAAGCATCCTAAGGACATAGATCAATTATTGAGTAAGTATGATAGGGTTTTTGCATCCCCCAGGAAGACCACCAGACAAAGAGGTGGAGCATATCATTGAGTTAGAGATAGGAACACAACCTATCAAAATGCAGTCCTATAGACACCCCAAGAGGATCCAAGATGAGATTGAGGAGACCATTAAAGAACTCTTGGATTTGGGTCTTATAAGGCCTAGTTCCATCCCATATGCTTCTTCAATTGTTATGGTAAAGAAAAAGGATGGAACTTTGAGGATGTACATTGATTTTACATCTTTGAATAAGAAGACAGTGAAGAATAGATATCCCATCACAAGGATTGATGAGCTCATGGATGAGCTCCATGGAGCCAGGTTCTTCTCAAATATTGACCTTAGATTTGATTATCATCAAATTCAAATGAGGGAAGAAGACATAACAAAGACTGCTTTCAGATGCCACTATGGTCACTTAGAGTTTGTTTCTATGCCCTTTGGTTTGACAAATGATCGTGCCACATTCCAATCATGCATGAACAATATATTCCACAAGCAACTTCATAATTTTGTACTATTTTTCTTTGATGACATTCTTATTTATAGTAAAACATGGAAGGAACATTTGCATCATTTCGAATTAAAAATTCTGCATGATCAATCTTTGTTTGCTAAGCTGTCAAAATGCGAGTTTGGTTTGACAGAGCTCTTGTATCTTGGACACATCATTGTCAAGATGTTGTGAAGGTGGATATGGAAAAAATAAAAGCCATCATTGAATGGCCTCGTCCCAAAAATCTCATTGAATTGAGAGGACTCATTGGAATTTGTACCTACTATAGGAAGTTTTTGAACGGGTTCTCCCAAATCACTTCACCTCTCATTGATTTGACAAAGAAATATGCTTTCCAATGGCATGAATGGGATGAAAACTATTTCCAAATAATGAAAGAGGTAATAAGCAATTGTCTTATTCTAGCCTTGCCTGGTTTTTCTAAACCATTTGTCTTGGATTGTGATGCACTAGGAGAATGCATTGGAGCAGTCCTAAAACAAGGAAAAAAACCAATAGTTTTTTAGAGTAGGAAGCTACAACTACATGAGATTATTTACTCCATTTATGATAAATAAATGTTATCCATCATGCATTCTTTGGTCAAGTTTAGGCAATCTTTGGTGGGAAACAAATTTGTGGTCAAAACTGACCATAACAACCTAAGGTACTTCCTCACTCAAAAGGATCTAAATGAAAGGAAACAAAAGTGGGTGAGTAAGATTCAAACATTTGACTTTGATATTGAATATGTGAAGGGAAAGAATAATGTGGTAGCTAATAACCTATCTAGAATACCTTATATTTCTTTAATGGATGTAGCAAAAAGTTGGAAACCCACATTAGAAGTAGAGTATGCCAAGGATAAGTTTTCTTGTGAACTTTTTGATGGGACTAACCATGATGATAGGTATAAGGTGTTGTAAGGAATAATCTACTACTATTTGGTCCCTAGTTCAA
Organism: Pseudotsuga menziesii; assembly: GCA_001517045.1. Lineage (NCBI taxonomy): Eukaryota > Viridiplantae > Streptophyta > Pinopsida > Pinales > Pinaceae > Pseudotsuga > Pseudotsuga menziesii. The sequence continues at coordinate 349,395 of LPNX011168785.1, forward strand.
GTTTGAAGGATAAAGTTTCAAAGAAAGCTCATGATTCTCATCTAGCAAGTCACCCCGGTTTCTTTAAAACATACTGAAAGTTGAGGGAAATATTCTCATGGAAAGGGTTGAAGGCTGATGTTTTGAAATATGTTAATGAATTCCCCACATGTCAACAAAATAAAGTGGATCACACTCATCCATCTGGCCTCTTACACCCCTTTCCTATTCCAAAACAAAAATGGGAGAGCATTTCCATGGACTTCATGACTGGTTTGCCCAAGGTGCTTGGTAAGGATTGCATATTTGTAGTGGTAAATAGGCTCACTAAATTTGCTCATTTCTTTGTTGTTACTACCACTTTCACTGCTGCATAAGTGGATGAACTATTCTCTAAAGAAGTTTTCAGATTGCATGGGCTTCCTAAGAGCATTGTTAGTGACAGATAACAAATTTTTTAGTGCATTTTGGAAAGAACTCTTCAAAATGGTGGGGACAAATTTGACACCAAGCACAAGATATAATCCACAAATTGATGGTCAAACAGAGAGGGTGAATCAATGATTGTAAGGCTACTTGAGGAACTATGTTAGTGGGCAACAAAAAGCATGGATAAAATGGTTGCATTTGGGTGAGTTTTATTACAACACTACTTTTCATATGCCCATTGGAATGTCTCCTTTAAAAGCACTTTATGGTTATGATGAATCCACTTTTATTGAACACATTTTTGGTGATAGTAGAGCTCCAAAGGCTAAGGTTTGGATTGAATAAAGTTAAGAAATTTTGAAGTTTTTGAAATATAACTTACAGGTTGCCCAAAATCAGCAAAAACAATATGCAGACCAACATAGAGTGGAGAGGCACTTCCAAGTGAATGAATTGGTATATTTGAGGTTGAAACCCTACAAACAAACCACCATAAAGGGTAAAGGTTCATAAAAACCCATACCAAGGTTTTATGGTCCCTACAAAGTGATTTGAAAGGTTTGATAAGTGGCATATGAATTGGAGCTTCCCACAGGAAGTAAAATTCATAATGCATTTCATGTTTCATGTATAAATAAGGTTATAGGTAAACATATTTCAGTTTTAGATACTTTACCTCCTTTGGATGATGAAGGAAAACTTGTTGTCATTCCAGATAAAATATTGAAAACAAGGCAAAGAAAGTTAAGGAGCAGAACAATATAAGAATACTTGGTACAATGGAAGGATTTGCCTAGTGAGGAAACCACTTGGAAAGAGGAACAAACTTTGCAGCATCCAAACTTGGAATTGCTTGAGGACAAGCAATATTGGGTGGGGAGGAATGTCATGTCCCCATCCCAATGAGACTACTAGTTAGCAATGTTTCATCCACCTACTAGTTCCCTAGGTTGGGGAAGAGGCATTAAATATCGCAATAAGGGATATTTGGGAACCAAGAGAACCTTAGTTTGTAATTTAAAAATTAAATTGGTTCAAATACAAATAATAAATATGGATAAAATAAAGTGATAATGCTTCATAAGGACATTTGGAGGTTCATTGAGACCTTGGGTGTCTAGATTCTTCCTTACACATGTAGTGACTTAACCCCGAATTCAAAATTATGAGCAATGGAACTTTCTTGGAAGGTGAATAGGTGTAAAGTAACATATCATGAACCCAAGGATTTGAATAGGTGAAGAGGAATAAATCCCAATGGAAGAGGAAGAGGTTAGGAAGAAACTAGGTGCCACTTGGAGAGAGATTCCATGCGTTTTATGACAACAATGATGGAAGATTCTATTACAAATCAGACCTGATTGCAAACCTGATTATAGAACTATAACAATATGACATGCTAGGGATAAAAATAGCCTCCAAGAGGCTGCACTTGGGGTTTGATGGCAACAATTCGGATTTGGAGGAAGATGAAGGGTTGAGGAGAAGGGCAAGTGTCATGGAGGCCACTAAACATGATGGATGAGTTGGAGGAAGCCTATGGGAGGGAATTAGACCTTGGAGAAAATTAGGATGGTTATAAAAATGTGTCACGAGGAATTAGAATGGATTTTTATCATTTGATAATTTTCCTTTGGCATTTTGGAAAGCACTAGCTTGTCCATTGCACGGTGAGTGCTCACTCACCTTGCTAGTGAGCCAATTTCAAGAGAGTGAAATTCTCATCCAAGTTGGATGTGGGAGAGGCCACCATGACCTCTAATTTGGATCTTAATGGATTTTTTTTACTAGAGATAGGAGGCTTCTACTACTCGTGACCCATCTCTCCTCCCATTCTCTCAATCCCTACTTCAATATTTCCATATTGCTATATGATGACACACTTGTGTGAATGGTGATTGCGCCTTGTTGAGTCCATTTGATGCCAAAGAATGGGTGAATTATTTATGGCTATATAATATGTCTACCATCCTCTCTGTAAGTCGAAATTAGCAGAAATACATATGCAAATTTCCACATTTCCAAGCTATGGCGTGACTAGTTTCCTTGTGTTGGTTTCCCATTTCAATGGAGTTGTATATCTGACTTGTGTTGCGACTTGGATCTAATGTTATATGTTGTTAGTGAGATATTGATATGTTGTTAATGGTCTACATTCATTATTCTATGTTTTGAACCATTCTATATACAATTTGTGAGTCAAAGTTAAGTTATTACATGTCATTTCCCTTGAGCAAATATCACTAAATTTATGCATTCGAATATGAATATTTACATCTCTATTGCAGAACTCCTAACCACACCAAATTATATTAAATGAATTCTAATATAAGTCCCCATACCCTGTTTGATAATTTTGGAGGTTCACATAGGATTTGGAAAGCCATTTGTTCTCACACCCTAGGGGGAATTGAAATTACTAGTAATTTTACCATTTTTTCCAATGTACCTAAATCGAGTTGCAAAAGTATATAACATGTCATAAATTGATCATAGAGTCCATTGATTGGTCCTAAGATTCACTATATCAGTCTCTATCAAATTCGAGACCCTCTTGTGCCATTTGAAACCCCTACAGTCAAGACTAGTCAAGGCAAATTTTCCCCAAATTCTGCCTTTGTTTGGAATTTTCAAATAAGGTCATTACATTTATTGTCATAGCATTGTCTCATCTTTCATCAATAAGAAAAAAAATAAGGGATTGTTTGATATGGAATTTGTGACATCTTTCCCTATAGGTAAAACAAATTGGCTACAACCATGGATGTTAAATGTCCATAGTCATGAGTATGTATAACATCTTCTTAGATATTGTGACAAATGGTTTGGAAGGAACCCTTTTTTTATATACCTTTTACTTAATATCATTATTAGACACCATACACAATCTTCAACCACAATTTTTGTTAAAAAGAATGACAAGACTACCTACAACAATGGATGAGTTACATGAGTATTTACAAAATTTTCTACATTCATGACTTACAAAAAGATGGATGACATTTGGAAGTGTATTAAGAGGTACATGTGCATACTAGAACAAGTTTCATGCAAATTTATCTAAATCAATTTAGCAGATTGGATGTCCCACAATATTTTTCACACTAAGTGCAATAGATATGTAATGGTTAGTTTTGCATAAATTAATGCCTAATACTTGCTCCATAAATCCAAGGGAAGAAAGGAAATGAAGATGTCATAATGTAATTGATAATCCTTATATTGTAGCACATTATATGCACATGAGACATGCAATGTTTCAAAATGAGATTTTCATCATCTTCATCAAGCTACAAATTATTGGTGTTGCTATGAATGAAAAAGTTGTGGATCTTCACATGTGAATGAATTTATATGCTTAAAATAAGCTCCTAAAATGGACACTTTAGGAAGATCTTGCACAAGTTGGATCTACAAATAAATATTTCAATAAATGTGTACATACAATCATGATCAAGATTAGATAAATATCTAGGATAGATTCAATGGTGATTATCCTTTCTTAAAGCACACATGATAACTATTTGAATATGATCCGATGATGGATTATGAAGAACTTCTTAATTGTGTTGAGCATCACAGAACTTGAACTGAGAATCTTGCCTCTAAAAGAAAGTAGGAAGTTGGTATGCCAATATAAGGATCCATGGGATATATGTGAAAAGTAAAAACTTTATGTCGATGAGAATAGAGAAAAAGTATGAACCTAGTCGAAATGATGAAATATTGAATACACACAATTGTGAAACACTAATCATATGGAGGGCTAATATAGATTGGAAAAAAACTCTATCAAATTTCATGGTCATTAATGACATAGAAAAATATGTAGCAAAACCTAAAAATGGCCCTTAGAGACATTCCACAATATGTTGAGGCATGCCTCTTCTACATAGAATCCAAATGAGCTAGCATGTTCATACAGAATTTTATTGTGTGAACCCATTGCTAATTGGGAGATAGGCGAACCATTTCATTTGCTTCTAGAAATTTCACTTTCTGAATGAAGTCATCGATCTATGGTTCTAATTGTTTGCTTAAAGTATTTTAAACAAGTACAAGTTGATGCATATAGTATTGATAATAATAATTTTCTTATTGATGCATAAACCAAGAAACCTATGGGTATGAAGCACCTTCCATTGATAAATGTTGTAAAATCATGGTAGCATGACAAACATCATTATGGGAATAAATTGTACCATGGAAGAATGTAGCTATTTCACACATGTTTTCTCAATTTAATGTTGTTCCTGCTTTAGAAAATGACAAGTTTGTAGAATTTTGTTGGTCTAAGTTGTTACTGTACATGACCTTTTGTCATTGCATAGATATAGCCCACACATTTGATGAGTAGTACAAATTAGAAAAACTTTCAATAAATACCTTGGTATGTTGATAATAATCCACTGCCTCTAGTGAATCTAGTTGAATATGAAGAAGAAGAAGTTCCAAATGTGTATAGAGATTCTAGGGAGTATGAGTAGAACAAAAAATTTGGATTGCATAATTTTATAAATTACAATATGTTTAAGATGTTTGGATATAGAGATTGTGATGTTATGCATAAATTGAAACACTAAATTTTTGGATGAAGTAACTTCTAATCATGCAATTCATTTCATATCTCAAAAGCAATAGTTGAAGTCCATTCTTCTTAATGAGCATGCAAAGTATTATTCATTTGAGAGTTTGGGGGTTAAGAAAAAACGAGCATGTGATATTATCCTTGGCTATTCTAGAACAAGAGTTTGTCAATATTTATGATAATCCAAGGAATTGCAGGTACACGAAAGTCTTATTTGATTGGAGTTATTATAAATTCCTTTGAAACTCAATCTCTTCTTGAGAAGAGTTCCTTACTTATTTTATCCCCTAAAAGGGTTGCAACTTTCAACATATCCACAAAAAAGGTCCATTTTGCACTTCCTATACCAATCAAAGATATAGCTAAATTACAAGGTTCACGTTTAATTTTATTACCTAACAAGAAGAGATGATCACATGGAATATACTCCTAAATAATTAAGTGAGTTTTAGTAGAAGAAATTTGTTAATAAAAAAATATTCAAGACTTGTCAAGCTTTCCCCAAAAATTCTATTATTGCTTTTAGAGGGAGGCCAATTATATTGGTTAGTGATTTGGGACAGGTGTCACATGTTATAGATAAACTTATGTATGCATCTAATGGTCTTGCAAAAAAAATTATGGATCTCATTCACAATAGTTGTGATCCTTGATGAGATGTTTTGACAAGATGAAAAAAATCACGATAAAAAAATAAAAATTGTCATTTGTTAATGAATGTTAGGGATCCAATGCCAACTGTAGAGGGATTGAAATTACTTATGACTACTAAAAATACTTCCTTGGATGCTTTCACAAAAGAATCATTTCATAAGGTCATACATTTTTTTGTGAAAAATACTGATGTACAAAATCATACTTGGAACTTGAGTTTCTTATGACAATTGGAGTTAGGATGATGCTTACCTGAAACGTATGGATTGATGCAGGATTCATCGATGGTGTTCTTGGAGTTGTAGAAAAATTGTGTAACCCTAGGGAGTTTACCACCAAAACCACCCTCATATGTTTGAGTAAGAATTGGTAATTATGTGGATGTTTCATAGGATGGGTCGTTCCCTCGAACTATTCCTATTATACATGTTGAAAGAGGTAATAAGAAACAATTTCTATTGAAACTCATTTAGGGTTAAACAATTTATAAATCCCAAGGATTGACATTTGAGAAAGCTACTATTAATATTGGAAAGCAAGAGAGGTAGGGTATGTCATTCATTGCAATATCTTGAGTTAAAGGGTTGAATGGTATTCAATTTCAACTTTTTTTTCTTTCATATGATCGATATGAAAAGGTAGCAAAGCTAGCAAGTGTAGATATAAGAAAATATGAAGATAGATTGAGATTAATCATTGTGTAATCTATGTGCTATTTATCATCATTTTTCATATTTATCTTCTTTTCTTACTATTCACATATTTCATGAATCAACATTGTTACTTTGTTACTATCTAGCTTATTCCTAATGTAAATTTTAAAGTGGCATTCTTTATAGTATTCTCTAAATTATAAATAATCAGATTCATCTCAAATTCCATATGATCACTTCATCTTAAACATATACATATGCATAATGATTATCATGTACAATTTTTGTCATTGTTTGTGACTAGAACTAACCTATATCCATCTTAACTTTGAATCTATCAAGTAATGAGAGGGATCAAATCCCTCGAGATGCAAAAATTTCCCCGTGTTTTTCTCTCTAAAATAATGTTTTCACCACTAGGTATTTGATACCTCTTGGCGCTTGATAGATCCAACATTAACATGGATCTATCTTGGTTATCAGTCATCCATTGCATCGATTGACCAAGTAGTTATCTTGTTTTTTAAATCCTCAACACTTGATAGATCTAGAGCTAAAATGGATCTAGGTTGGTTATTGTCCATCCATTGCATGGGTTAATTGGGTAGTTCAATTTTTAAAAATATTCCCATGATATAGTTGCATAGCTTAGCTAAAAAAAATTGTGTACCAATATTGAGGTGCTTTTATAACTTGGCCCAAAGGAGTTGTGTAACTTATGTCACACTATTAAAATAAAATAGAAAAAAAAATGAATATCAATTGTTAATTTCATCAACCGAAGTGAGATGATTTTATAGCCTATGTGAGGAAGATTTGTAGAGTCACACTGTAAAATAAAATGAAAAAAAAATTATATGTCAACGTTAAAAAAAAAAAAAAAANATACATCTATCATAACCCCATATCTTTCAAAGGCCTAAAAGCTAAAATGGTGATAATCATAAAATAAATAAACTAGTATAAATGGATCTCGTAAACATCTAGACATTAGAAATAATGAAGTAATATAGATTTATTTTAATGTTGAACTTTTAAGTTTTGAAGGTTTTCCCAAAATATTTTTCTCTCTATATGCTTAAAATATTAGAAATAACAAAGTAACATAGATTTATCTTAACCTTGAACTTTTAAATTCCAAAGGTTTTCTCCAAATTTTTATTTCTCTATACTTTAAAAAATTCGAATTTAAAATAGATCTTATTTGAAATATAAAAAACTATCTTAAAATAACTATCAAGTTGCCATGGCTAGTAATCACTATCCTTTTCTTTCTAGCCGTTAAGGAATTTCTCAATATATGGAATACAACATTTGCATAAAGGAAACCATGAATGGCTTTTATTATTAATCGAGTTGTCTAACTAGGGGACGGTTTTTCCCCTATTTTCGGTTGGTTTTTACTTGTTTCTGGCCACAAATTTTCATGGAATTTTCAAAACTTGCAAAAACATTGCTAGATCTTACATAGTGTAATTGTTTAGGGGTTATCATGTCACGTGATTTTATTTCTGCACTTAAAATCGTCCAACAAAAATTACAAGATTTTGTGAGTTAAATTCATCAGATTCCGGCTAAAAATCAGCTAAAAAGTCAAAATCATCCTTAGACCAATTCCTCGAAGGCTTCAATATGCCTAATGGCTCATGGATATGGTGGGACCAATTGTTGATGCCCAGGCATGACTTTGCAATCAACCAAATGAGGATGGTAACATTCCACCATGGTAAAGTCAAAGAAAATCATTAATGAAACATATGTTTGAATAAACGGATGTTTGTGTGGAGGCTCTATGGGCCAAGTCACATATCATTGAGAGTAGATGCACATATAAATCATTGATCTTGCAAATTTCAGAAACTAAAGAATAAAAAAAGAAGAAATGGTATCATTATTGAATTACCAGAATGTTTCAGTTTGTGAAGGCATGATTTGACACCACCTCTGAAAGTCGAGAGTTAAATCAAGGTCCAAAACATAAATTTGTATTTAAGCCTCGTGCTAAAATCACTATAATCTCCCATCCAGGAAACTTTCCTTCAGATTTTCTAAAGATGCACGAAGATCTTCTTCTGTCAAACTTCCATATTTTAAGCACAACAGTCTTTGTGCAACACGATACTCCTTTCGAATTGAAAGATACTGCGCGTGGTTGAGTTCCAACCTCCGAGACTCCTAGGTCAAAATTGGAAGAAATATCTCGTAAGAATAACTAAACATTACCTCCCAAAAAATACAAATAAAAAAAATATTAGTATTAGACGCAAATGGTCAAATACCTCCTCCACAATTTTACTTGTAATGCTCCTAGCTTCTTCAACAACAGAGTTTGGTAGCCCAGAAACACCAGCTAGTAGTAGACCATAGTGAGCGACACTCAAATGACCTTCTTTAAGTAAAAACTGAGGATTTTCAGATCAAGAAGTTTAGTTCTTGAAGTTATTGCATGCAATTGTCAATAAAGTAAAGCATGCAGGGTTCTTATAAGGAGGATTCTCTGAAAAGTGGGTCGATTACAACCTTGAAATCCATTCTGTTATCTCTAACATTGACTTGAAAATGACAAACTTTGACATTTGGATAAATACTTGCTAGTTCAGCAAGGCGCTCCATATGTGTTGCGAATACTGTATACCTGCAGTATGTCAATTTCGTTACATCAGTTTCAGATTGTGTTTGTAGAACTACTTTCTTGGTGATAAGTAAGTCAATTTTCATTATATAAACTACTATCGAATTATTTTGTCGACTGACTCTATCCTTCAGCTTCTATCCCCATCCCCCATCGCCACTTTACTAGGATGTCATATGGTTAATCAAAGAAATACAGCTGGGTCATCCAAATAAGAAGTACTAATGAATTACTGTTCGGCATGAAGATGTACAAAACATCTCAAAGAGGAGTCAACTATGCAATTCTACTTATTGATTTGGAGAGAGAAAAAGCTATTCATAGTGAAAAATAATGGTCCACGAAATCCAAATTGGCTTACTTATTGCTTTGGAGAAAGAAAACTATTCATAGTGAAAAATAATGGTCCATGAAATCCGGATTGGCTTATTCTTGCATGTAAATCTAAGAGAAGAAAATATTTATAAACATGACCCATTTGGGGAAAATGCAATCAAAAGCATTGAAACAAGATTTCGCTTTGGCATAACATGGTAAACTTGACTTAATGAATACATATATTTACAAATTTTAAATTTTAAGATTGAGTAGAAATTAAGAATAAAATAGAATTATTCTGACAAGAGTAGAATTTCAAGTAGAATAGTTAATACTAGTTTAACTTTTAATAACTTAACTATTCATTAATTTTTAATATAAGAGTTAACTAGATTAGCAATGTATCCAAGAATAATTCAAATATTACAGTATTTGTAACTTCAATATCACAAGAAAACAATCACTTTAGAATTTTCTGTCTATATCAGCTTATATTTATTTTGATAAAAATATATTAACTCAAATCACATAAGCAAGAATGGTTTTGCATAGAAAAACAAGTAAAAAATGGAGACATAAAACACATGAATCATTTCAAATGAATTTATGATGTTCCATGAAATAATTTAATTCAAGGTTAAAGTCACACATGTTAATCAACATTAAAATAAATACCTACATTGAGACCACGTGCCCATACATACACGATAAACTCTATTTTTTCTTGTTGTTTAATCATATATTATGTATCAAATTTGAGTTATGTTTCAAGTTCGTAGGTGTTTGCACAAAGTTGTGTCTACTCTTTTGTGCCACCATGGATTCTGTGAATGCGCTTGTTGCAGATTTCTTAAATGCACTTGCATTATTAGGTTCAGGCTCGGTGAGACCCGAGCGTCTAACCATAACTAAGCGTTAGAAACACATATGCGTTATGAAATTGCAAAATTAATATAACACATGCAACAAAACACTTATGTGATATATCACATGCGTTATGGAATTTCAAAATTAGCATAACTCATATGTGACACAACACATGCGATATACCACATACTCCTTATGGAACCGCAAAATTAAAATAACGCATATGCGATATAACACGTGTTATGGAAATGCAAATTACATAGTGCAAGTGCGATATAACTTGTATGTGTCATAGCAGACTCTCGTTATATTGCACTCGCGTTATTGACTGATAAAAAAAGACTCAGACAGTTGTTCTAGTTCGCAATTGTAAATCAAGACGATGAAATGTCAGAGGCGAGCTATAACACAAGAGCATTGTTGGTATCTTCCAACCATCAGCTTGATCTAGAAGGGATTGGTGGCTAGCTTGGGTATGTTCAAACCATAAGCTGGAATCATTCAAGGTATGGTTCTTGTCCAATTTGTTGGCAAATTCCATATATAAAAATTTAATTGTTATTGATGTTTGTAGATCTTGGGTTTAATTTAAAAAACTTATTATGTAAAAGACAACACATTCTCCATGGATACACACAATCCTAAAGAAACCATTCATGCACAAAATCCAAATCCTCAAAACATTCATCGAAAACCTAATAAATGTTGAAGAAGAAGAAGAAATTCCTCAACAACAAAACCAAGTGATTATTGAAGATAAACACCAAAGCCCTCCACAAGAAGAAGAACAACAAAACCCTCCGTTGTAAGAAGAAGCTCAAATCCCACCATGGAAACAAATGAATGATAGAAATGTGGAGAAACTATCACAATTGGGTTTTCTGAGACACCTTAGTGCTACCTTTAAGGGGGAGACAAACTATTTTATTCTCTTGGGCTAGCAATTGATACCATCACCGACACAATTGCCAATTCTCAATAAGTATTATACAACATTACTTATTATAGAGTGTCCATGAGGCAATTTTATGGAAATGGTCACCAAGACATAAAAAATTGAAATAACTTAAGACCAAATATATTCCCTCTTTCAAGACCATCGCATTGGCCATGTTCCTCTAACTAACCTAGCACATATATCCATTAATTGTTGCATAGAACAAAGCATCAAAGACAATTGGATGGACAGGTGGTGTATGGCATTTGATGAAGACCCACATGGAAATGGAGAAATACCTTTGTATTTCCTGCGGAAGTTGTACGCAAAATTTATACTTCATAAGCATGTCAATTACTTTGACATTTTAAAGTTCCATAGGGTGGGAGGAGGGATGCCCAAGGATAGAGAGCATGCCAGGGTTGATCCCAACCGTGTACGTTTTCCTCCTGATCCTCGAAATCACCCCCTCGGTTTATATCCTCCTACACCTAATGTGTTGGATAAGACACAAGAGGAATTGCTACCGTTGGTAGAGACGTTGGTTCTTCATGGCACTTGTCTTGAGATCTAGACAGCTAGAGGGTCATCTAGGGGGGGGGGGGCGCAAGGATCATCTCCACCTAGTGGTGATCATGAGTAGCCAGAGACACCCAACAAAGAACAAGCACATGTTACATAGTGACATGATGCCTTATCCATGCTTGTCTTGTGGTATCATTTGCTACGGGCCTTCATTGCATATTTGCTCTGGTGGATTTATGGAATGTGTAAGTTCATTATTATTCAAATACTTTATTATATTTTAAATGACAACTTTGGTTTGTTTGAAAAAAAAATTATTAGTTTGTTAACATATTATAATCACATGTGCAACTAATATCAAAGCAGATTCCTCCATAACAGTTTGGTATTGCTCAAGGGTCTAAAGTAAATGCAATAGTCAATGTTGCATACAGTTTTGGTTTATCACCATTGCAAGTAATGTAAATATTTTTAATTTACCATCATTTACCATATTTATATTAATGGAGGAAGAATATATGTAATTGTTGATGTAATATGTTTTATGCAGGGTGATACATAAATTGTTGTACAATCCACACAAGGTGTTTTCATAGAAACTCAGTAGGATGTGCCAGTATGGTTTGACCGACCTTTGAGTGCATCATTATTTATTTTTCAATATTTAGTATGTACGTTTTTTTATGGAATCTTGTTTGCTAGTATCTCGTACATCCTATGAATGAATAGGTACTTCTAGAGACCCAGACACCACCGACTATTGGTGAGTATCTTGCGACTACCTCGCAATTGGATGCCTCACCGTGGCCTTACCCTTGGATGACTTGCAACATATTCAATTTTCAGATGATGCACGATCGAGAGGCTCACCTCTTGGGACACCTTTTGTGACATGCACTTATTCACGTTCGATGAATACAAATATTTTATTTTATTGCAATTTTAATAAGTGTGCATCGTTAAATAACTTTTAAATGGTTTTTGTGTGCAGAGTCCTGATATGAGCACTGACTCACGACAAAGGAGTAAACTATCTTCTTCAATCTTAAAGAAGAGGAAGATTGATTGCAAAGGATTCTAGTAGTGTTGATGAAAGAAGGGATAAATCAATTTGAGACAGATGGATACTTGTAGTTACTTCAAAACACTTGTATTATATTTGTAGTATGGGACTTAATTGTACACTCATTTGGCTACTTTGAGAACACGTTGTCATTATGTACTATGGGAATGATGTGTCATTTTGCGATACACATATTTTATTTAATCTTATGTTTTTATTATACATGCTTGACTATGAATGGCATGAATATAAATTCTATTGTTTGTGTGAATAAAACTTAATGCAAAATTGAAAGAAGCAAACATGATATCACCTAGAAACAACACAACATTGACGGAAGATTATTGCACCAGATGGACCTCCAAAGTCTTCAAATTTTATTCAAAAGATAGAAACATTAGAGACTACAAGAGCATAGTCTAGCCTTTCAGTAGTCAGAGCCATTCAGAAACAATGAACAAATCTCTTCTTAAATAGCCAAATAGAGAAGAGGGATCACATGAGCCAAGGAGAGGGGTGCATGACACTTGTGAGAGTGAAGTCAAGTTTATGAGATATTCAAGGGATAACTCTGAGTTATAGTGGAGATGACTCATGAGGTTGGCACTTCCTCAAAGAAGGTGCACCACCTCCCAGTCCCCACAATCCAATACCAACTCTGTTATGAAGTCACCAAAAAGAGGGACACGTTATCTCTATTGGAGACACGCCCCCTAAAATCCTTGACAACCCAATCTCATAGGATGTGAAACCAATCACCTTTGATTTGATAAGATCCTCAAATGAACCAAATCGCCTTTAAAGATTCACCAACATGTTATGGTTTTCTTGTCATGCCACATATGTCATGCGATAATTGGATGATGGTGGGTGCACCTCTAATTTCATTTGATTCACTAGCATCCAAAAATTAATCCACATCACATGCTTTAAGTTTGGGATGAGGTTGTCTTTCACTAAGTAAAAGATCACCCACCATATGAGACAAAACCTCCACCTCATCCAACATGTTCTTTTTGAATTTTTCACCTTTGTCATTTTGTCATTTTCTTACACTTTTAACATTTATTGACCACTTTGTCACATATTTAGAGAAATAATGCGTAAGTGATGATTTAATCACACGAAGCATAAGGAAAGTGGGTCCTAAGGTAAAGAGAACGCTCCGAGTGTGAAAACGAGCACCCCCATGCCAAAATCAGACTCTAAACCACACTTTTATTACAATTTGAGATTTTCCATTTAAACTATTAAAAAATGGCTTGAATTTGCAGGAAAATTTATTTTTTTTGGAAGAAAAAACTAGACGAACCTAGTACATCTTTATAATGACTCAAAACCATGTCTAGCATGCTTATATACATCGACACGTGAAATTTAATAGCTTCCCAAGGTTTAATCACTAAGACAGAAATTCAAGCTTTGGAGAAGCAGTGAAAAACTTGAACATTATACATTGCTTATTCAACATTTCATAATTGACAAGGGAAACAACACCTTGGAATGATCAAATTGATGTCTAAGTCCAAGGATTCCAATTCCTTTACAAAATTTTTGACATGCTAGCAAATTTATTACAAAAATCCCCGCAGGGTATGAACATGCATTTATTAAAAAAGAGGCCCCCCAAAAATGGCCCTAATGAACAGTGGAACTTTCTAAGCACTAACAATGAACAACTGTCTTGTTCATGGCTTCTGCGGCTCATTGGAAATCCAATAAGTGCAAAATTAGTGGATAACACATCCAACAACGGTCCATGAGATAAGTCAATCATAACATCTCCATGAATGACATCATCCGTCAAATTGATCACAAGATGAAACTGTAGTAAAATGTTGTAGCAAATCCCAAGAGCAAGGTGTCCACAATATCTAACCAACTTCATGAGGAAGAGGATGACCCCTTCAACAAGTCAACAACATGCCTCCACATGTGCAAATAGAGAGAAATAATGATAGCATCGATCTAATAATGATAGCCAATAGTGCTAAGATGCCAAGAACCAAGGTTGCTTCAAATAGAAATGACATCCAACCATATGATGTTGTCAACCACGTGTTTAGGGGGGCAAGGGTGCTCCAACAAAGAAGTATAATAAAACATTGATGAGCACGAGCCACATCCCATAAGCTATACCATCCCTATAGAATACATCCACATGTCATCAAATCATCCACATAAACAAAGCACTCCATTACGAATAGTGATCCATGCCTTCAAGGTGCTACATAAAGCTAAATGAGATAGAACGCTCCAAGATAAAATTGAGAGTTTATACCTGCATACACATGCTAGAAGAGAGAGCACTCCATATGAAATATGTGCTATACCATCATGCATTTTCTAGAAGGGGAGGTCCTCTACAGAAAATCACCAAGATACATCCTCAAGACTAAACCGTACCCATTAAATTAGGGTACTCTCATAAAAGAGCCTCCAAGTGCCATCACATCATGCAAATCATCACATAGCCAAAAACACCATGAAAGGACACATCAAATAGCCACTATCCCAAATGCATCATGAAGATCCACCCAAAAAAAAATTCTAAGGCATCATCACAAATGCATCATGAAGAGCCACCAAAAGAAACTGTCCAAGGCATCATCACAAATGCAAGCATCAACACCATCAACCTATAACCCCTAGTTGAAATGTTATAATAATAAAATGTGTTCTTCTTGAGAGAGCATGAAAGGGCCTAGAATCTCAAAATGTACCTATTAACCATGGCTTTCAACTCCAAGAGAAAACCATGTGGTGGGATGGATAACCTTAACATCACGAAGAATCACATCACATCCAAGAGTTCATTACATCAAATTTGGCTTTACAATAGAAACAACATCACCCAACAATGCCAAAATGAAATCTAATGCTCACATGTTTAGCTTTGTCATTCTATTCTAATTCTCTCAAAAGCTTACTCTTCCTACCCTACTCTATATATGAGAGAAAGGAAATACTAGGTGAAATAATAAATCCAATGTAGCCATGTGCTAATCTCATCAATGCAATGACATGTTCCCTGGTCACCAACTAAAACAAGGATATATATGTGCTAATCTCATCAATGCATGCATTTTCTCATTGTGTGCACATAGACATACACATAGAAATGCATAAGTGACACACCCTCCCCCATACACTCAACATCCAAAATTAGCATCCTTACACCCACACTTGTGCACCCTAGTCATTCATACACAATAGAAATATGGCATCATTAACACAAAACACTTTTTTCCTACAAGAATACAATAATCCTAGAGTCATCATAAATAAATTTGTTTTCGAACATCAAAGATGAGATTTATGACTAAAAGGGGAACTTCAAATTCATCTTATCCTTCGTTGCTTTTTCACAAGTGCAAGTTTCTCAATTTGAATTTCATAATAAGGTATATAATAATTACATAATAATAATAAATCTCGACATGCACAATATGCAAGTATGGGAAACAAATGATATCCCTTCAAATATTTCAAATGAAAATCTTCCACGCTAGGAAAATGAAGCAAAACATGGCTACCAAATTGTAGGCCAATTGATGAGAGAACAATACTCCCTTTCCACGTACAATAATTGACATATTATTAATGGGAAATTTTTTTGGGTAGCATGTATGCTTTGACTATTAGGAATTTAAAAGGAAATTCAGATGAAAACATCCTAGGTAAAAGACACCACACAATCTTATAAATGCACAAATAACAAGGACTAAATGGTATTTTTGGGTGTCCTGTATTTTCAGGAAGAAAAATTGTTTATGATTTTAACTAAATTAAAATTTGATTGAAAAAAAAGATTACATATGTAACATTTTCTTTTTGTTAGACAACTTATCCCAGTATAAGAATATTTGTCCTATTTAAAGGAACATAGCTTTCCTTGAAGGCCTCGAAATAAAAACTGATCAAAATAGCATAACTTTTCCCTTCCATGGAATTTCTCAATGCATATTTACTATTAACCTCATTTTAGATAGAAAAGGTTGTAAGAAATTACACTTGAAGAGACAACAAATATTCGCAACAGCTCCATGCCATTGCAAGGCCATCTAATGAAGAAGTGGATCGTCCGAGCTCATCAATTACGATTAGGCTCCTAAGGAAAAAGAAGACATGCATACAATGAAGTTTAAATTGTCAATGTGCAACAGTTTCAATTGGTGCCCAAAAAACAACTAGGATTTTGTTTCATAATTTACCGAGGTGAGATATTTTGCATAATAAATGCAGTTTCCTTCATCTCCGTCATAAACTATAACATACAAGATTCCATGTTAGTGATTACAAGGTGTGGAAAATTTTCATATTAACTAACAAAAATTGGAATGCATATTTAAAAGACATGGCATTCCCAATGTATAATTAAAGGAAAGTTCACACGAAGTACATAAATTTTCCTTTATGCTGCAATTTATCAAAAGAACCCTACCTAGGTATAATAACTTTATTGAAGTTGTGTTCCATTAATTTCATGTCAACAATCAAAACATTTCTACTAGTCCAAAAGAGTCAATCAACGAAATATAAAACTCATCTAACCTATGAAAACAACATCTAATTGTGAATTTTTTTACTTTTACTTTATCTTTGATGTATGTAATGAACAAATGAATAGGTATCAGTGCACTTAAATTACTTGATAATTTGAAAACAAAGGATTGTTTTTTAAACAAACACTAACATAGATTATACTTGGAGCAGAAACAAAAGGAATTTTTGTTTGGTTGGGTGTGGGGCTCAGAGAGGGGAAGGTGATGGCGATTTTGCGGCGTGGGGACTTTAGGGTTTCTTCCTACACTGTTGAGCTTGTCTTTCTGCAGTCTCTAGCTCTGTCTTGACTGGTTCTGTCTTTGTGACCAGGTTTTATGGCTGGCGTGGTTTTCATTGGTCGGTTGGTGGTTCCTTGCGGACTGTTGCCCACCTATTTCGACTAGGTGGCAACTCCATGTACATGAAGACATACATAGTTGTACAAATGGTACCTTGGAAAAATATGAGGATTTTTTCACTTCTGCAGGGCAATTGCCCCTTTGTAAAACGAAATGTCCGCTCCCCTGCGTGGGAAAATTAATGTAATTATATGTGCTAGTATGGGTCATATGATATGGATGCCACACCATGGATGTCACGTCCCCATGCCTCCGACCAGCAAGGAAGACGCGACTCCTAGCTCTATCAGACCGGGCTAAGAGCCCCATGAACATGTACAGGCATAAAAATTAATGAAACAAAATGCTTAAACATACACACATGAGCATTTATCATGCACAGATGCAAACATCTATCAAGCACAGCGGCAACATCATACATTTAAGCAAACATCCATTTAACATGTTCATCATTCACATTAACAGAATTTAAGATTGCAGAAGTAAAATGCACAAGATTACTTATCTTATGAAAGCTTTGCTCCGCAACCAGCTACGTCGCTGCAACGTTCCACCCAACCATAGGCCAGCGTGCTCCTTAATCTCCCAGCAGCGCTGCCACCCCCGAGTTGGGCATGATTCTCCAAGGATTGAGGGAACTAGCAGGCTTACACATAGCCAGGGATATACAAAACACAACCAAGCCAACACAGTTGGGTTTATCAGGCCATTAAGGAGCTGGAGAAGGCAAATTGCTAAGTTGGTGAGCTCATTACAGAGCCAAGGACACCTACACCAGAACTAGCCTGACCTCTAAGACACCCATCCACACCCAACACAAGGAATCAGTCCCTTCTCTGCTACACAGTCCCTGAGGCCCTGCATTCTTTTCCAGTGCTATTCATGGGTGATGGAGAAGAAGGCCAGCCCTCTAGCTCTGTCTGTGTGGTTCCAGCCACCAGGTTTATCAAGCAAAGCTAAGCCAACATCCCTGCTCCTCTCACAGTCCGAAGACCAACCATTGCACTCAAGCAACTCATTTAGCTGTCACAACTTAAACAGGGAAAAACGATTTCTGAGTCGTTCTTGGCCCTCTCGTGGCCAAAACGACTCCCAATAATCGAATTACACAGTCCCAACTAAACAGTAAACGTGGGGGAAGAACAACAGCTCCAATCTCAGCATAAAAATGACGGAAATTACACAACCATACCAGTCTGTAAGGAGAACATACAGTTGAGGACGTGAATGGCTCTTTTCAGGAAAATCGTGGGTGAAAACGCACAGC
This sequence comes from Pseudotsuga menziesii, assembly GCA_001517045.1. NCBI lineage: Eukaryota > Viridiplantae > Streptophyta > Pinopsida > Pinales > Pinaceae > Pseudotsuga > Pseudotsuga menziesii. Next base: position 368,211 of record LPNX011168785.1, read on the forward strand.
TCTCAGCTCGCTGTAGCAGCTAGAAAACCAGGAAAATTCCTGTGCGTGAGGAAGCAATCCGACCCAGTGAGGAAAGGAACAGACAATGGAGGTCCCGCGTGAGGAAAAACAGCTCCGTTTTTGCCCGTGGATGCACAACAACAGGAAGGACGCGAATTTGCAGTTCGTGGGTGCTCAGCAACTCGTGGAGAGAGGAAGAAAAATCTGCGTGGGTGAAGAGTGCATTTTTCCTTTCCATTCAGAAGTCAACTATGGGTGGAGTGTGCATGGGGGCAAGGACTGACAGTCCTGCCACACCCATTCCTAGACAATAACTGCCTCAACTGCCAGCAGAGATTCTTAAATGAAAGTGGTTGGAATAAGACAAAGGAAGAAGACACATGGGTTTTTCCCTTTTTGGCTCAAGATTGACAAATCCCCCCCACATCCTCATCCTTGGGAAAATCATGCCCCATTCGATTTAGTTGCCGCGACCGTAGCTGGTTGTGTTTATTTTTAATTATATATGCATATTTACATGGTGATAAACTCAAAACATATGCCGCATGCCCCGATATACCATCGGTGACAGTTTTAAATCCAAAACATAGCATTACCGATCAATGGTGGGGCCTTGGCCTTCAGCTCCACACCATGATCATTTACAATATCATATACATCTAATGTAACGGGGTCAAAACCGGGACATTACAATGGAACTGGTTGTTAGGGAAGTCCCCTCATCGAGTGTTTTTTCCCTTTCCAATTAATCTTGTTGTGTAAACGATTTTAATTGGTTTGGTTTTTCACTCAAAATCCTCCAAAGTGGTGACGGGCGTTCTAACAGTCAAGTCCATGAGGTGGCTAAGGGTTCAAAGTGTTATTCGTGACCATGCTGGACATTTGTATAGAGTCTTGCGGAGTTTCGTTATGTTGTTGTATTTTTATTTATTTTTTCTAGTTAATTAATTTCACCCCTTGGTGGTTATTTAACTCAGTTTTGATGTAATAATGTAATTGCTCAAGCACTAACATTTTGTAATAGGGGCTATGAATGCAAAGTAAATTTCTATGAAACCCCTTAAGTCACTGCTTCGAGTCCCATGTCATTCAGACAAGTGGTTGAGGAGATAGACCATTTTTGTCTAAGCAAGGTCTATTTTTCATAGGGAATTAATTAATTTCCCTAAGTCAAAAATTCATATTATTTGGTTTTGAAGTAAAAAATCAAATAATGCCATGGTAATTTTGTTTGGGGGTTACTAAGCCTAAGAAAAATTTATTTCAAATTTTTCCACCCCCCCATGGCCAAGATATAATTTTTCCAAGTTTATTTTTAATTTTTCTTAAGTCAAAATTGGAAAAATTTAAAAATATTAATTTGAAAAATTAAATCTAAGGTGGATAAAATTTTAACCTAAGTCTAAAGGTTAAAAGGAGCCAAGTTCAAGTTTTAAACCAATCCATAAAGGGAGGCGCTAGCCTTGGAGGCCAATTCGTGGGTTAGAACCCAAGCTAAATGGGGGCGCTATTTTAGATGGGCGTCACATTTTAGTGGGGCGACTAGCCATTTTAGTGGGGCACTAGCATAAGGGAAGACGCCCCCAATATAGAGGAGGCGTCATATTATAAGGAGGCGCTAGTCATTAAAGGGAGGCACTACATTTTAGTGGAGGCGCTAGCTTAAAAGGAAGGGCGCCACATAAAGATGGAAGATGCCCACATTTGGAGGGCGTCTAGCTACTTTTAGAGGAGGACGCCAAATTTGGAGAGGGGCACTTAGCTTCGGCCCACTTTAAAAACATAAAGTGATCTAAGGGTAGCTCTTGGTCAAAACCCTAGATCTAAGGGTGCAAAATGATTGAGACATGGATCAAGACTTGGATTAAGTCAAATACCTAGATCTAGTGGTGGAGATTTAACCTACATCTAGATCTAATCTCGGCCATTGATCTTCAAGGGGTTGGGGTCTTCCTCAACTATATAATGGGGGTCTCACTGCCTCATTTTACATGATCTCTCATGCTATTGTTATGCTGCTGGAATATTTCCCCTTTCTCCTCTCATATTCTCTTGCTACTTTGTATTGAATCTTGCCCTAGTTGGGCCATAATAGAAGAATTCTTTGGAGGGACATTGTGCTACATTCTACATTTTTCATGATCCATTTTTGTGAGGTAACTTGTATCTTTTTTAGTTTTGCATATTTGTACTAGTCTAGTTAGCTCTCCACAAAGTATTTTGTGGAGAGATCAGAGAGTAAAAGTATTTTTACCCTCTTTTGTGAATGGTTTAGCAATTTTTCTTCAAAGTATTTTGCAGGGATTGTTAGACATTCATCACTAGGCTTACATATTTTTTGCAAATCTAGATTTGTTTGCAGGTTTTCCAAGCAAGGATATCTCTCCAAGGGTTTTGACTTTTCAAATTTCAATTTGGCCATTTTCCTTTTTCCTTCCTGAAACTGGGTTTTATTCACTGTATAGTGAATATAACCTTTGTTTTAGGGCCCTCATTCATTATATATTAATATAGGCTTATAAATCTGTTGTTTATATGTTGTTTTCACCCTAAATACATTCATTTTCAGCCACTAAAATTTTTGTTTTTTCCATTTTTTAAAGTTCAGATTTTTCTGTAAAATTTCTGGGTTGTACACTAAATTGTTCTAACTTTCTGTTTCAGTTTTCTGCAGTAATTTCCAGCAAGTAAGTTGCTGATTTTTTGCAGGTTTTATGCACAGAAAGAGGGGGTGATGCTGCCCTAAATTGCCCAGAAAAAACCAGCAAAAATTTGGTCCAAAAGAGGCCCTAAACTACACTTCTCTTCTCTCTTCTATTACATTGTAAACCCTAAATGAGAAGTTCTTTTTGGGGTATTTCTCTGCTGTAAATTTGTGTAAGTAGTTGCTTAGAGTTAGTTTTATTTGCATGTTATTTTTTTGTTTACCCACCTATCTTTGTAACAGACCACCATCTCTGTCACAGAGATTGAAGTGAGGTTAGTTTAATATTTTTGTTACTTCTGTTTACCCACCTATCTCTGTTACAGACCACCATCTCTGTTAAAGAGATTGTTGTGAGGTTAGGATAACTGGTTTTATTTTTAGTTTACCCACTATCTCTGTGACAGACCACCATCTCTGTCACAGAGATTGCTGTGCGGTTAGGCATTGCTTTAGCTAGTTATAGTTTCTTTCAAGTTTCAGTAATTTTTAATTTTTTTTTGTTAAAGAAGTAACCATACAACCCACCTATCCGGTGTATCCTCTGTCCACTTGTCATCTCCCTTTAGGAACTTCAAGTTGAATACAAAAAGCAGGAGAAGTGGGGGCTTAGCTTAGTTAAAACAACTTTCTTTTTTCTGCTACAATCAACACATTTTATTTTCCAAGTCCAAGATCAAGTACCAGCACCTTCGATAAGGGATACCGCTTGGTTGATCTTGTTGACAGTTTAAAAATTAACATTGCATGCTAATCACCAAGACTAAAATTTACTTTTAAAATTAACCAACAACAACTTCGCTATTTCATGCTCCTCTACTCGGTTATCACCCTTCGGGGTACTCACGAGATACGACAGGGGATAGAGAAGTCTTAGTTTAATAGGCATCCATCTAGTTTTTTTTCTGTTAATTAAAAACAGTGCCCTCGGAGGCGACTTGGGGTAGAAGACTGTGGGGGGTCTCTAGGCGTTCTACGTCCCCCTTGTTGAGCACTAGGGCATTGGGGTTTGACCTGTGAGCTACGGGTGGGCTTTGCTCCCACTTTGTTGAGCGCAACCGCATTCCCTTTTTGACTTGAGAAACACTGGATTGGGGTAGTCACACCACCAGTTCGAAAACTAAACTCCAAGAAGAAAAACATTAATAAAATCTACCTAAAATAAACCAAGAGACATTGCAAAACCGGTTCTATAACATTTTTCATTTTAGCACACTTCCACTCCAGCATTGCACTCCAACACTTTACTTTTCAGTTTCATTTACTTTCAGTTCTGCAATTGTTTATGTGGTGAATGCTTAACACTTGTTTAACTGCTTCAAGTAATTTTCCTTCTGCTATCTTTTGTCTATAACTTATAAGTCTTGTTCATTTGCTTATACTGATAAATTTAGATCATCTGTATATTGCTTAAATATCTTGGTTCATTATTGTTTATAATTGTACCATTTATTTGTTTATTCATCTCATTGTTAGACAACTTAATCTGTGGATAATTAACTTAGATTTGCATCCATTGAAAGTTGCATTCTCTGACTCCATTCTTTAGGTACTGGTTATAAATAAAAGGATTGACTGTCATTTAAATATTGCATCTTGCATTGGTTTTGACTGTCATCTCTCAAAACCTTAGCCTCAATCATAATAAAAGATCCCTTTAATTAATTTGTAATTAATTAATAAATCTGGAACTTAGTTTTCCTGTAGGGACTACCCCCCTTGGCTCTGTTGGGATCTTGCCTAAACGGAGGAGTTGTGGATTGTGGTGACAGTGGTCCCTAGCTCTAACTTGCCCCCAAGGACACACATAGCAGGTTGTGACATTCCTATGTCTTAAAGTGTGAATTAGGCGGCAACATCTTTAGCGCCGTTGCCGGGGACAAGTCTTTTGTCCTTGGTCTTGACATTAATTAAATAATTTTAGATCTAATTCTTTTATTCCTCAATTTAATTCGTTTCTAAAGTGTTATTAAAAATTTTGGAATAACCTTAAATTTTATTTTTATTTTTATTTCTTTTACCCATATTGGAAGTTTACTTGTTCTCCAAGTGGCGACTCTACTTCAAAATATATAGTAAGGTATTTTACCTGGAGCCCTTTGGTTTGCTTAGCTTCCTCTTAGGTCCTGAAAAGGCTCTTAGAGGAAGTTAAACAAACTTGCTCCCTGTAGAATCTTTACAAGTCTTGGAGAAGAAGCCAATTTCTAATATGCCTTTGTGGTTTATCTAAGTAAACCAGCCTGAACAATGAATAATTATTATAGACCATGTGATTTCTCTAAAATTGTTGGTTACCCTCATGATGTTCCAGAAAAAGCTATAGATAAGTTGCCTTCTTTTCAAGGAGACAATGTTACAAGTGCTAAAGCCCACATCAGAAATTTCAATTTATGTATTGCAAGATGGTGTATGGCACACAACCATGAGGATGTGAAGATGAAACTCTTTGTTTTGTCCTTAGAGGAAGAGGCCATTGATTGGTTTATGGAACATGATGATGACACGTTTAAATACCTTAAGGGAATCATTGAAGCTTTTAATGATAAATGGGGAGATAAGAGGAATCACCATTCTTTGTTAACTGCCTTGCACTCTAGCCATAAGGAAGATAATGAAACAATGGAAGGATTTAACAGAAGATTTAATGAATTGGTTAAGAGTCTCCCTCAAGATATTAAGCCTCCTGAAAAGGCCATCTTAATTTTCTACATTCAAGCTTTTGAAGGGGAAATGAGATACCAGCTAAGGGATAAAGAGCCTACAAATGTTAGGGAGGCACAAGACAAAGCTATTAAAATAGATAAGAATATGCAAGATTCAGGGAAATCAAATGTTCTTGGGTTTTCAAAGGAAGTTAAGAAAGTTCAAAACCAAGAACCCCAAGGTGACTCTATCAAAGAGCTCACCCAATTGATTAAACAAATGGAATTGAATCATGCTAATCAGCTAGCTGCCATGTAGGCAAACCAAACAACATTACAAAATAAGATAGTTGCCATGGAAGAAGATAAAGGTAGTAATCATAAGCTAAATGATAGATGGCAAAAGCGTCCCCCTAAAGGACCCTCTTATCAAGAACAAGAAAGACCTCCAGAGCCTATGGAAGCAAACAATTGGTTTGATAATCCAGTAATCCCTTACTGTAGGGCTTGTAATGATTCACATGAGGAAGGGACTTGTCCCATTTTCTTTCAGATTATAAAGAAAAAGTTAGCAGCTAGAGAAAGAATGGAACAGGTTAATATGGTTGGTCATGAATGTGTGTTTGACAATAATGAGCATTTATTGGATTCAGTAGAAGATAGTAAAGACATGGTTTGCATGACTAAAAATATGGACAAAGTAGAAGAAACATGTGACCATGAACTTACCCCTAAACAAAGTGTATTTTCAAGTAATAATTTGAGTGTAGATTTAGAGGGTTGGATCAATAATGTAAAGGTATCAGTTCCTGTAGCAGAGAATGTAAAGGTTCCAGCCCAAAAGGATAAGCCACCCAAGGCTTTAGTAAGTTCTCCTCAAGTCAGTAAAGTGTCAGATCATTTTCAGAATGTTTTAGAAGAAAAGACAGTCAAGGCATGCCAGAATGAATCAGTGCTTTTTCAGAATGTGGACAGTGTACATAGTGTAAAGGATCATGTTATTTTTGTTAGCTTCCCAGAAAATATGAAGGATGGAATCGGAATAAAGGAAGTTAACAAAATATGGCATGAGCAGTTTTTTGATAGTGTGGACTTTTGGCAAATTTTCAAAGATGTGAGGCACTATCAAAGTCACAAGAAACAGAAAATGGTCAAACGAGCCACAAATCAGGTTTTTCTTCAAAAAGATAAATACTTAGTGTCCTAAGAAACACTTAGGACACTTTCTGTAATGTATCTCTAACCCTTTTCCTTGCATTCTTTTAACAGCTTTGTATTATTTCATTCTTTGAAATTATTTATGCATATATGTATGATCATTGTGTAGTCATTTCATTTATTCATTATTGATTATTTATTGGTTTCTACATGAAGACTTATGTTGGTTATTGGTGAGAATTTGTGGTTGCAGAGTCTGGAGTTCTCGTATGCTCTCCAATGATCGAACACACGTCCCCAAGTTGGAGACAGATGTTTCCCACCTATTTCGACTAGGTGGCAACTCCATGTACATGAAGATGTAAATAGTTGTACAAATGGTACCTTGGAAAAATCTGAGGATTTTTTCACTTCTGCAGGGCAATTGCCCCTTTGTAAAACGAAATGTCCGCTCCCCTGCGTGGCAAAATTAATGTAATTATATGTGCTAATATGGGTCATATGATATGGATGCCACACCATGGAACTGGTTGTTAGGGAAGTCCCCTCATCGAGTGTTTTTTCCCTTTCCAATTAATCTTATTGTGTAAACGATTTTAATTGGTTTGGTTTTTCACTCAAAATCTTCCAAAGTGGTGACGGACGTTCTAACAGTCAAGTCTATGAGGTGGCTAAGGGATCAAAGTGTTATTCGTGACCATGCTGGACATTTGTATAGAGTCTTGCAGAGTTTCGTTATGTTGTATTTTTATTTATTTTTTCTAGTTAATTAATTTCACCCCTGGTGGTTAATTAACTCAGTTTTGATGTAATAATGTAATTGTTCAAGCACTGGCATTTTGTAATAGGGGCTAAGAATGCAAAGTAAATTGCTATGAAACCCCCTAAGCCACTGCTTCGAGTCCCATGTCATTCAGACAAGTGGTTGAGGAAATAGACCATTTTTGTCTAAGCAAGGTCTATTTTTTCTAGGGAATTAATTAATTTCCCTAAGTCAAAAATTCATATTATTTGATTTTGAAGTAAAAAATCAAATAATGCCATGGTAATTTTGTTTGGGGGTTACTAAGCCTAGGAAAAATTTATTTCAAATTTTTCCACCCCGCCATGGCCAAGATATAATTTTTCCAAGTTTATTTTTAATTTTTCCTAAGTCAAAATTGGAAAAATTAAAAAATATTAATTTGAAAAATTAAATCTAAGGTGGATAAAATTTTAACCTAAGTCTAAAGGTTAAAAGGAGCCAAGTTCAAGTTTTAAACCACTCCATAAAGGGAGGCGCTAGCCTTGGAGGCCAATTCGTGGGTTAGAACCCAAGCTAAATGGGGGCGCTATTTTAGATGGGCGTCACATTTTAGTGGGGCAACTAGCCATTTTAGTGGGGCGCTAGCATAAGGGAAGACGCCCCCAATATAGAGGAGGCGTCATATTATAAGGAGGCGCTATTCATTAAAGGGAGGCACTACATTTAAGTGGAGGCGCTAGCTTAAAAGGAAGGGCGCCACATAAAGATGGAAGACGCCCACATTTGGAGGGCGTCTAGCTACTTTTAGACGAGGACGCCAAATTTGGAGAGGGGCGCCTAGCTTGGGCCCACTTTAAAAACATCAAGTGATCTAAGGGTAGCTCTTGGTCAAAACCCTAGATCTAAGGGTGCAAAATGATTGAGACATGGATCAAGACTTGGATTAAGTCAAATACCTAGATCTAGTGGTGGAGATTTAACCTAGATCTAGATCTAATCTCGGCCATTGATCTTCAAGGGGTTGGGGTTTTCCTCAACTATATAATGGGGGTCTCACTCCCTCATTTTACATGATCTCTCATGCTATTGTTATGCTGCCGGAATATTTCCCCATTCTCCTCTCATATTCTCTTGCTACTTTGTATTGAATCTTGCCCTAGTTGGGCCATAATAGAAGAATTCTTTGGAGGGACATTGTGCTACATTCTACAATCTTCATGATCCATTTTTGTGAGGTAACTTGTATCTTTTTTAGTTTTGCATATTTGTACTAGTCTAGTTAGCTCTCCACAAAGTATTTTGTGGAGAGATTAGAGAGTAAAAGTATTTTTACCCTCTTTTGTGAATGGTTTAGCAATTTTTTTTCAAAGTATTTTGCAGGGATTGTTAGACATTCATCACTAGGCTTACATATTTTTTGCAGATCTAGATTTGTTTGCAGGTTTTCCAAGCAATGATATCTCTCCAAGGGTTTCGTCTTTTCAAATTTCAATTCGGCCATTTCCCTTTTTCCTTCCTGAAACTGGGTTTTATTCACTGTATAGTGAATATAATCCTTGTTTTAGGGCCCTCATCTATTATATATTAGTATAGGCTTATAAATCTGTTGTTTATATGTTGTTTTCACCCTAAAAACATTTATTTTCAGCCACTAAAATTTCTGTTTTTTTCATTTTTTAAAGTTCAGATTTTTCTGTAAAATTTCTGGGTTGTACACTAAATTGTTTTAACTTTCTGTTTCAGTTTTCTGCAGTAATTTCCAACAAGTAAGTTGCTGATTTTTTGCAGGTTTTATGCACAGAAAGAGGGGGTGATGTTGCCCTAAATTGCCCAGAAAAAACCAGCAAAAATTTGGTCCAAAAGAGGCCCTAAACTACACTTCTCTTCTCTCTTCTATTACATTGTAAACCCCAAATGAGAAGTTCTCTTTGGGGTATTTTTCTGCTGTAAATTTGTATAAGTAGTTGCTTAGAGTTAGTTTTATTTGCAAGTTATTTTTCTGTTTACCCACCTATCTTTGTGACAGACCACCATCTCTGTCACAGAGATTGAAGTGAGGTTAGTTTAATATTTTTGTTACTTCTGTTTACCCACCTGTCTCTGTTACAGACCACCATCTCTGTAACAGAGATTGTTGTGAGGTTAGGATAACTGGTTTTATTTTCAGTTTATCCATTATCTCTGTGACAGACCACCATCTCTGTCACAGAGATTGCTGTGCGGTTAGGCATTGCTTTAGCTAGTTACAGTTTCTTTCAAGTTTCAGTAATTTTTAATTCTTTTTTGTTAAAGAAGTAACCATACAACCCACCTATCCGGTGTATCCTCTGTCCACTTGTCATCTCCCTTTAGGGACTTTAAATTGAATACGAAAAGCAGGAGAAGTGGGGGCTTAGCTTAGTTAAAACATCTTTCCTTTTTCTGCTACAATCAACACATTTTATTTTCCAAGTCCAAGATCAAGTACCAGCACCTCCCATAAGGGATACCGCTTGGTTTATCTTGTTGACAGTTTAAAAATTAACCTTGCATGCTAATCACCAAGACTAAAATTTACTTCTAACATTAACCAACAACAACTTCGCTATTTCCTGCTCCTCTACTCGGTTATCACCCTTCGGGGTACTCGCGAGATACGACAGGGGATAGAGAAGTCTTAGTTTAATAGGCATCCATCTAGCTTTTTTCCTGTTAATTAAAAACAGTGCCCTCGGAGGCGACTTGGGGTAGAAGACTGTGGGGGGTCTCTAGGCGTTCTTCGTCCGCCTTGTTGAGCACTAGGGCATTGGGGTTTGACCTGTGAGCTACGGGTGGGCTTTGCTTCCACTTTGTTGAGCGCAACAGCATTCCCTTTTTGACTTGAGAAACACTGGATTGGGGTAGTCACACCACCAGTTCGAAAACTAAACTCCAAGAAGAAAAACATTAATAAAATCTACCTAAAATAAACCAAGAGACATTGCAAAACCGGTTCTATAACATTTTTCATTTTAGCACACTTCCACTCCAGCATTGCACTCCAACACTTTACTTTTCAGTTTCATTTACTTTCAGTTCTGCAATTGTTTATGTGGTGAATGCTTAACACTTATTTAACTGCTTCAAGTAATTTTCCTTCTGCTATCTTTTGTCTATAACTTGTAAGTCTTGTTCATTTGTTTATACTGATAAATTTAGATCATCTGTATATTGCTTAAATATCTTGGTTCATTATTGTTTATAATTGTACCATTTATTTGTTTATTCATCTCATTGTTAGACAACTTAATCTGTGGATAATTAACTTAGATTTGCATCCATTGAAAGTTGCATTCTCTGACTCCATTCTTTAGGCATTGGTTATAAATAAAAGGATTGACTGTCATTTAAATATTGCATCTTGCATTGGTTTTGACTGTCATCTCTTAAAACCTTAGCCTCAATCATAATAAAAGATCCCTTTAATTAATTTGTAATTAATTAATAAATCTGGAACTTAGTTTTCCTGTAGGGACTACCCCCCTTGGCTCTGTTGGTATCTTGCCTAAACGGAGGAGTTGTGGACTGTGGTGACAGTGGTCCCCAGCTCTAACTTGCCCCTAAGGACACACATAGCAGGTGTGACTTTCCTATGTCTTAAAGTGTGAATTAGGTGGCAACACGGACTATTAGGGTTTGGTTTTGGCGGGTGGTGGACTTTATACTCTAGTTGTCAGAATATCAGTCTAGCTACGGTTTCCAGCCTCTGGGGTTGACTTTTCGGATGGTCACATGTTTTTCGTCTATGTTCTCCATGTATTGTCCTGGGTCTGTCTTACTACTTGGACTCGGGGTGCTACAACCATGCAGGGTGCGCCGACAAATGTGGGATTGGTGGATGGGTTTTGTCCTCGTGTGCACCCGCGACAGAAATCTATGGTTTATAAAACCTCATCAGAGAGCAGGCGTTTTGTGGTGGACACCGATTGTATTATGGAGTAGGTTTCTTCTCTGAGCGCTCGGGCGTTGCTGGGAAGATTAGAGTATTGTCGGCTTGACAAGGCTGGTTGGTCGGAATGGATTGTGAATACTTGGAAACCCATTATGGATTACGCACCCACGGTGAGAAGATTGTCGAATGGATGGTATGTTTTCCTTTTTCTGGAGGATGGTGATGCTTCACACATTTTAGAGGGTTGGTGGCTCATTGGTGCAGGTTCCTTGGTCCTCTATAGATGGTGGGTTGACAATGAACTTGAGCACTCTAGGGTTCTGAAGCACCATCTCTAGGTGCTTCTCCCTGACCTACCATTGCCATTTTAGTCGCGAGAGGCGCTTAGGGGTATTGCCGACATCATCATTCGTTTCATTTCTCTAGACGCCTATAGTCTCCACTCTTTTGAAAAACGCTTTTCCAAAGTTTTTTGTGGAGTTGGATATCTCGGCTGGCCTTCCTGCGGAGGTGGAGATTGCATGGGGCTCAAACTCGAGGATTCAATGTATTGACTACTTCCATGTACCTTTCCATTGCCACATTTGTCACTAGACTAGCCACCTTCGAGAAAGTTTCCCCAGCTGGCGCGGGGATTCCTGCTTTGTTTCGGACCGTCCAGATTTGCGCGGGCTTCTGGTGTCATTTGTACAGACCTCACCAAATCTGGTTTCGTCGGCCCTAGATACAGCTGAGGTTTTCAAGGACATTCGTACTGCCCCTCCTTCGTAGGTTGAACCGAGTAAGTTTGTGCCTGTTGTTTCATCTGTTTATGTTGATTTATCGAAGCAAGATGTTGAGGCCCTTGCGGAAATTGAGAGTTTGGCTTCCCTGGGTCTTTATGTGTCTGGTCCAAGAGGGGACTGCTCTGGGGTGGTTAATGGGACCCCGTGCTATCCTCTTGCCATTGCCGTAACCTCGACCAAACTTCCTGTGACTCTTTTTGCTGCAGATTGTGACCTAACTGGTGGTGACTCTTTGTGGGTGGGTATTGGGGGTTTTGAGGGGGTTCTTTCTGTGGAGAGTTGTGTGGAATTCCCTCATTCGGGTTGGTCTGATGTCGGGCTTTTGTTACTGTTGCGAGCACTCTCCTCAAAGCTAGTTTTCATGGGGCATCTTATGTTTGGAATTGCCTTAATATATATGCTCCTTATGTTGACAGAGTTTGTTTTTGGGACTTGGGCGGTTTCCAAAGGTCTGTTAAATTTACCACACCTCTTAATTGCAGGTGATTTAAATTTCTCTCTTTCTTGTGCTGAGGTCTAGGGTGAATCGGAGAGAAGTGACCCTCTTGCTGGTTACTTTTCAAAGTTACTTGTGGACTCACAGCTGGTGGATATCATGCCCCATAGTTTGGTCCTGACTTGGCGCAATGGACGTGTTGGCATTGGAAAATGTTTGGACCTATTTCTCATTTTTGAACTACTGATTCCCTGGCTACCCTTACATAGGGTTTGGACTAGACTGTTTGAAGTTTCAGATCATTACTCGATCTGCTTATATTGGGTGGAGATCAGGAGAAGACCACCTGCCTCGTTCAGATTCAACCACACATGGTTGAAGGATGTTGATTTTGTTGAGTTTGTTAGAATCCAGTGGCCTTGCCTCGTGGTGAGGAATGTGACGGGGGCTCTGGACACTCTGGTGAAGAAGCTTAAGTTGTTGAAGGGTTTGGTCAGGGATTGGAAACGTAAATGAAAGGTGGACAAATGCATTGAGCTTGTGGAGATTGAGGACTCTATTGATGAATTTTTATACTTGCTCCTACTCATATTTTATTAGTGGAGGAGACCATACAACTTGCTGCAGTTAAGGATCGCAAGGATTCCACCTTGGCCTTTGAGATTTCAACCCTAAAATTAAGAGCCGGGCTGTATGGGTTTCCAAGGGTGATGCTAATACAAAGTTTTTCCAAAACTTTGCAAATGCCTGTCGTAATATGAATACTATTTGGGAGATTACTGACTAAGGGGGTAAGCTCTGCACCGATGATGCATCGGTGAAAAGAGTTGCGGTTGATTTTTTTCTTCATCGTTTAGGGAAGACACTTCTTCACACATTCAGGATTAGCTTCAGAAGATTCTCCTTTTTCCCACCTTTTTTGATCCTGTAATGGTGGCTGATGTGGGGAAGAGGGTTACGCTAGAGGAAATTGAGGTTGTTTTATAGGCTTTTGCTTCGGACAAAAGTCTGGGACCTGATGGTTGGACTGCTGAATTTTTCCTATCTTTCTTTGATCTGGTTGGTAGGGACCTCTAAGCAGCAGTGGAACAATCCCGATTAGAGGGTTTTGTTCTTAGATCTCTTAGTGTCATTTATCTTACACTAATTCCTAAGTGCGATAAGCCCGACTCCTTTACAGATTTCAGGCGATTTCGCTTTGCAATTTAGCCTACAAGGTTATTACCAAAGTGATTTCCAATTGATTGAAACCATTACTGGCTGAGGTTATATCCCAAAGAATAGTTTGGTTTCCTAAAAAATCGACAGATCCTTGAGGCTGTGGGGATCATTCAGAAGGTCCTACATACCATCACAACTCGCAATTTGGGGGCTTTGGTATTGAAGATGGACCCGGTTAAAGCATATGATAGAGTCAATTGGACACTGTTGCGACTTATCCTTTTGCAGGTTGGTTTGACATTGGACACTGTCAACTGGATTATGGGGTGTGTGAAGTATGCAAATTTTGCGGTGCTCATAAATTGTACACCATCGTCCACTTTTAATGCGAGTCGGGGTCTCAGGCAAGGATGCCTGCTCTCACCCCTATTGTTCCTTCTTGTGGTGGAGGGTCTGAGTTTACTTATTGCATATGAAAAAGCCAAGGGAAACATTACAGGTATTGCTATCGATCCGACATCTGCACTCACTCATCTTTTTTTTGTAGACGATGTTGTTCTGTTTGGCAGGGGAACGTTGGTGGAATGGTGTTGCTATAGAAGGATCATTGATATTTTTAGAACAACTTATGGTATGTTAATTAGTTTGGAGAAATCATCCTTTCTGAAGCATAACATTGATGATTACTTGGCTAACGACATCAAGGCTCTCTTTCCTTATAATATGGAACCGATTGGAGTGGGCTTCAAGTACCTAGGTTTTTGGGTGAAACCACTCAAATTACCATTTATCTGATTGGAGTTGGTTGGTGCGAAAATTTGAGACCAGAGTCAGTAATTGGACTTATCGCCTTCTTTCGTTGGGTGGTAGACATATTCTGCTAAAGTCTTTGTTGAGTGGTATATCGGTTTACTTGTTTTCACTCTATAAGATACCTTGTTTGATCTTGAAGGCTATCATAGGGATCATGTGAGGTTTCTTGTGGGGTGGACGAACTTCTTCTCACTCGACTCATATGTTCCAATGGGATATTATCACCAGACCCTACTCGTGTGGAGGCTGGAACATCAAGAACTTGGATTGGTTTAATTGTGCTCTCAAGATGAAGAGCTTTTGGATGGTGATCAATGGATCCGGTATTTGGAACAAGATTATTCAGACCAAGTGTAACGTCCCCGACCCTCCAACCAGCGAAGAGGACGCTACGATACAACAATTCATCCGGGCATCTAGCCCCATGATTAATGACATACATACATATAATGCGGAAACATGATACTTAAAAACATAAAACATATTACGAAGCATTAATCATTCATATACATAGCGGAAGCAAACAACATGCATTCATATACCATTCAACATTCAACATGTATATCATCATTCATCAATGGTAAATATGATTGCAGATGCAAGCTAGAAAAGAATATTTATCTTATAGAGAGCTTGTTCCGCAACCAGCTACATCGCTGCAACGTTCCACCCAACCGTAGGCCCGCGTGCTCCTTAATCTCTCAGCAACGCTGCCACCCCCGAGCCGGGCATGATTCCCCAAGGAATAAGGAACTAGTAAGCTCACACATAGCCAAGGATAACAACACCACAAGGGTACATAGTTCAGCCAAGCCAACATAGTTGGGTTTATCAGGAAAACAACAGAGTAGCCAAGCCAACAAAGTTGGGTTTATCAGGCCATCCAGGAGCTGGAAAAGGATAAATGCTAAGCTGGTGAGCTCATTGAAGAGCTGAGGACACCAACACCAGAACCAGCCTGGCTTCTAGGACACCCACACACACCCAACACAAGGAAATCAGTCCTTTCTCTGCAACGCAGTCCCTCAGACCCTGATCTCCCTTTCAGTGCTATTTAGGGGTTGTGGGGAAGAAAGCCAGCACACTAGCTCTGTCTGTGTGGTTCCCAAACCACCAGGTTTATCAAGCACATCAGGCCCTCATTCACCACTCCAATGCAGTCCGAGGACAAAACCACTGCATGCATGCAACGAAACCAAAAATTACAACTTTGACATGGGAAAACCACACTTGAGTCGTTCTTGGCCCTATCGTGGCCAAAACGACTCAATGGTAACCTACAACAATTCCCAAAACGTGAGAGAAAACACAATCAACAAAATGTAGGTGAACTCACAGCAAATGAACAGTGTGGGGAAAACCACAGCCTCGGCTCAACAATGAAATGACAGCAAAAGTTACTCAGCCCAAAAGTGGAAGAGTAAACAGACTCTTAGCCTGGGCAGAAGGAAAACATGTAGCCTACAGCAGCTAATTCACAAGGGAATTTGTAGCCAACAAAATATGGAAAACAACAGCCCATGAGCCACAAGGGGAAAACCACAGCAATCTTCGGCAAATACCACACTGTAAAGGAAAAACACAATCAACAATGCGTGGAGGAGACTGCAACTAGTGACCAGTGAGGAAACCTGCCGCAGTCTACAGCTTACGATCCATCATGAAGGACGGAACAATACACAGTCCCATAATTCCCAGGGAAAAATTGATTCTCAGCGTGAATGGAAGGAACACAACCACAGACTGGCAATCAGCGTGAGAGAGGGAAGGCGAACCCCAACACAAGGATTGTAATACTTTGTTATCCTCGCCCTGCATGAGGAAGATGAACAACCATGATCCGAGAGAGTGGGTAGAATGGTCGGTGCGTGAGGAGGCCACTCCTAGCTCGTGCGTGACTGAACCAGCTTGTGGAGGTGCGTGGGGGCAAGCCTGCCACCCACTCCTGCCCAACATTAACTGCCTCCACTAAACAGGGTTTTAAGGTTTGACACATGGCTTTTCCCCATGGGGTACAGGTTTAGCAATCCCCCCCTTAACCTTAGGAAATCATGCCCCTTCTCAATTTGGTTGCAGTGAACATAGCTGGTTGGGGTATTTTAATTGAAAATGCACATTTACATGATGTCACAATTTAATATATGCCGTGTGTCCCGATATACCATCGGTGACCATTCCAATCCGAAACATAACATAACCAAATCGATGGTGGGGCCTTTGCCTTTAGTTTCGCACCATGATTATTTACAATATATTTATCATGTATATTTAATGCAAATGGGGTCAAAATCGGGGTGTTACATTCCCCTCCCCCTTTAACAGCACTGTCCTTAGTGCTTTACAAAATTGAACAAAATGCTACACCGGTACCGCCTCAGTGTTCCGCAGAATTGAACAAAAATGGATGTGCCAATCACATGGCATCCTCCAGCTCCCACGTAGCCTCTTCAGGTCCGTAATGCTCCCATTGCACCTTTACCTTCCCTATGGCTCGGTTCCGGAGCATTGTGACCTTCCTATCGAGGATGTGCATTGGCTCGATTTGGAACTCTCCCTCGGGTTCCACCTGAATCACATCCCAATTTATCACATGTTAGGATCATGTACATATTTCTTAAGCAAAGAAACATGAAAAACATTATGAGCTCTACTACTAGCAGGCAATGGAAGTCTATATGCAACAGGCCCTATTCTTTCAAGCACTTCAAACGGCCCACAATATCTAGGTGACAGCTTGGCACAACTTCCAAGCTTCAAGGAACTCTTCTTTGCTTTCACTCTGAGGTAAACATGATCCCCAACACTGAACTCTCTGTTCATCCTATGCTTATCTGCATAGCTTTTCTGTCTGTCCTGTGTTGCTTTCAAATTCTGTCTGATCTTTACAACCTCTTGCTCCATTTCCTTGAGCAATTATGGTCCAAGCACAACCCTATTCACTGAGTTACCCCAAGTCACTGGTGTCCTACACCTTCTTCCATACAAAGCTTTGTACGGACTCATCCCCAAGGATGTCTGTTGTCCATTGTTGTAAGCAAACTCTATCAAGTGTAAGTAATCTTCCCACTTGGTCGGTTTGTCCATCACATACATGCGAAGCATATCTTCAAGCACCTGATTAACTCTTTCTGTCTGCCCATCTGTCTGAGGATGGTATGTAATGCTGAAGTTTAGCTTTGTACGCAAATCCGCAAACAACCCCTTCCAGAAATTGGAAGTGAACTTGACATCTTTGTCAGAAACTATTGCCTTTGGCAATCCATGCAATTTGAAAATCTCCTTCATGAAAATCTTTGCAATGTCATTAGTCTTATGCGTAGACTTCACTGGTATAAAATGTGCTTCCTTTGTCAACTTGTCTACCACAGCCATGATGGAATCATGTTGTCTCCAAGTCATCGGCAATCCTGTAATAAAATCCATGGAAATAACTTCCCATTTCCATTCCGGGACTGGCAAAGGCTGCAACAAGCTTGCTGGATGTTGATGCTCAACCTTTACCTGTTGACATTTCATGCACCTTGAAATGTATTCAGCCATATTCTTTTTCATTCCTGGCCAAAAGTACTGCTTTCTAGCTGTAGCAATTGTCTTCTGGTATCATGGGTGACCAGAATACGGAGCTTGATGGATTTCATCCATAACAACTCTCCTAAAATGCTACATCCGGAATATAAATTCTGCCTTTATAAGTAAGAAGTCCACCTTCTTCGAATTTATATCCTTCATACCTCTTCTCAAGACTTTGCTATTGCAATTTGTCTTTTACCTGCTCATACAATTCATCTCCAGCAACATGATTAACAATCTGTTGCCTCAAATCTGATTGGCAAATACTAAGAGATGCCACATGCATTTTCTGTACCTTCCTGCTGAGTGCATCAGCTACCTTATTCTCTTTCCCCTTTATGTGTTTGATTTCAAAATCAAACTCACATAAAAATTCCAGCCATCTCGCTTGCCTAGCATTTAGAGTAGGCTGATAAAACAAATACTTCAAACCACAATGGTCTGTCCTGAGTTCAAATCTTCTACCCATCAAGTAATGTCTCCACATCTTGAGGGCATGTACTATGGCTGCAAGCTCGAGGTCATGAGTGGCATAGTTCTTCTCATGCTCCTTCAACTTTCTCGACTCATAACATATCACGTGGTTGTCATGCATAAGGACTCCTCCAAGCCCTTGTCCGCATGCATCGGTACATACCACAAAATCTTTCTCTGAATCTACAACTTTCAATATTGGTGCACTGGTGAGAAGATTCTTCAACCGCTGGAAGCTTTCTTCACACTTCGAAGTCCATTCGAACTTTATCCCCTTCTTTTGCAAAGAAGTGATGGCATGTGCAACCTTAGAGAATCCCTCAATGAATCTCCTGTAGTATCCTGCAAGTCCCATAAAAGATCTTACATCCATCACATTTCTTGGGGTAGGCCAATTCATAATGGCTTCAATCTTCTGAGGGTCTACTGATATACCTTCTTCTGAGATAATGTGACCCAAATACTGAATTCTATCTCTATAGAAGTCACACTTGCTCATTTTTGCATATAGTTGATGTTCCCTGAGCAATTGCAATATCAATCTCAAATGCTCTTCATGTTCTTCCTCATTCTTAGAATAAAAAAGAATGTCATCAAGGAAAACAAAAACAAACTTGTTTAAATACTTGCTGAAGACACTGTTCACAAGGCACATAAATGTAGCTGGTGCATTTGTGAGACCAAATGGTACCACTACAAACTCATAATGTCCATACCTTGTCCTGAAGGCTGTCTTATGAATGTCTTCATCCTTGATTCTCACCTGATGGTAACCAAACCTCAAGTCAATCTTGGAAAATACCTTTGCTCCTCTCATTTGATCAAAGAGGTCATCAATCCTGGGCAAAGGATATTTATTCTTCACAGTAACTTTGTTCAACTGTCTATAATCAATACATAACCTGAGTGTACCATCTTTCTTCTTCACAAACAGAACCGGTGCTCCCCAAGGAGACACACTCAGTCGGATATACTTATTTTCCAACAACTCCTGCAGTTGCATCTTCAGTGTACTCATCCTGTAGGGTGTCTTGGAGGCTGGTGCTGCTCCTGGCACAAGTTCAATTGTGAAATCAATGTCCCTCTTTGGAGGAAGCCCTGGAATCTCATCAGGAAACACATCCTTGAATTCCCGTAACACCTGATAGTCCTCCAACCTAGGAGTTTCATCTCCTGTTGGTTCCAGAATATGAACTGCATACAACTGGCAACCCTTCCTACAGAACTTCTTCAGCTGCATTGCTGAAACCTGTCTCACTGAAATTACCTTTCGAATACCTTTCACCACTACTGGGTTTCCTTCTTCATCCGTGCATTCAAGAGTCTTGTTATGACAATCAAGCTTCACTCGGTGCGCTTCTAACCAATCCATTCCAATGAGAACATCATAGGAACCAAGCGGTAGAGCATTCCGATCTACACAAGTGTTCAATCCATTCATGACCAATGGATATTTCTCTACCACTTCACTGACCTTTCTCTTAGTCCCAGTGGCTAGCTAAACTAACCAAGATTTTCCATGCTTTACCTTCTTAAAAGCACAAATCTCCACTACCCTAGGAGTGATATAACTGTGAGCAGAACCAGGGTCAATCAAAATAGAAACAGATTGTTCAACAATCTTACCTGCAACTTCAACCACAGTTGACTAGTGATCTTCCTGGCGGTCCTCCAGTGCTGCATAAATTCTAGGGACTGCCCTTGCTACTTGACCCACTGTTTATGCTTTCTGAATGTTATAAGGTGGCCTTGCACTTTCATTCTCAAGTTGACAATATTTGCGCAAGTGGGGTCCTTCACATTTCCAACATTTGAGTGGACCTTTATTCTGTTGTGGTTCTTTAGGCTTTCCACCTATCATTCCAATTGGATTACTCGCAGCTTGGGATGGCTGCTTCTGCTGATTCCTGAACCTATAAGGTTTGAAACCTTTCCTCCTTTGGTCCAACTTCTCGTTCTTCTTGTCCTTCCATGCCTTATGGTAATCAGGATTACCTTTGCTTTGCTCATAGCAATACTTAGCCTTCCTTATGGCTTCTTCAAGAGCTCTCGGTTCATAAAACTCAATTCTATCTTTGTAGGCTTGAGGCAATCCACTCAGAAACCGTTGGATCTTCACTTTTCATCTCTGATGTACCGGACATACCTCAACAATTCCAAGAACTTATTTGCATATTCATCCATGGTCTGTTGTCCCAATCTCAGCTCATGGAACTCCTTGTTCTTGTCATCATAATACCTGTCAGAGAGGTATTTCTGCCTAAAATACTTCTTGAACTATTTCCACTTCAATTTCCTTTCACTGATCCTCTTTACTTGCTTGAAGTGTTCCCACCAAATGGATGCTCGTCCATTCAGATTGAATATGGCAACTCTTTCCTTCATGTTTCCTGAATAATCCTGCACTTGAAAGTACTTCTTTATCCCAAGAAGCCAAGCTTCAACTTCTTGTCCCATCTTTATCTCACCATCAAATGTAGGAGGCTTAGCTTTCCTAAATTCATCTCGAGAGCGATCCCTATGGTGCCTTCTTCTTTTCCTTTTATGAGAAGATGAACTTGATCCTCGCCCTGCATGAGGAAGACGAACAACCACGATCCGAGAGAGTGGGCAGAACGGTCGGTGCGTGAGGAGGCCACTCCCAGCCTGTGCGTGATTGAACCAGCTTGTGGAGGTGCGTGCGGGCAAGCCTGCCACCCACTCCTACCCAGCATTAACTGCCTCCACTAAACAGGGGTTTAAGGTTTGACACATGGCTTTTCTCCATGGGGTCTAGGTTTAGCAATCCCCCCCTTAACCTTAGGAAATCATGCCCCTTCTCAATTTGGTTGCAATGAACATAGCTGGTTGGGGTATTTTAATTAAAAATGCACATTTACATGATGTCACAATTTAATATATGACGTGTGTCCCGATATACCATCGGTGACCATTCCAATCCAAAACATAACATAACCAAATCGATGGTGGGGCCTTTGCCTTTAGCTTCGCACCATGATTATTTACAATATATGTATCATGTATATTTAATGCAAACGGGGTCAAAACCAGGGTGTTACACCAAGTATCTTCGTAAGATTACCATCACTAACTAGCTTAGAATGGACAACCACGTAGTTGCTCGGACTTCGGTTATCTGGAATGGGTTCATTAGAGTTTTTGGCTGGATCAACAGGTCTCTTTGTTGGAATGTTGGCAATGGCAGGTCTGTGTAGGTGGGTATGGACCCATTAGTTGGTTTGGAAAAGTCTTATTACCTTTCACGGGATCTGGTGGAGTACCTACATGATTATGGACTAAGTACATTGGACCAATTCAGGGTTATGGACTGTGATTTCCCTACCGCCAACACCTATTGGCTTGTTGCTAGTGATCTGGAATTGTCTGGCACTTGGTCTTTGGAATGGGATAATTATGTGGCTCACTTGACTGCTCCAGGAGTTCAACTGCATCATGGGAATCATAGATTGGTTTGGTATTTCAACAAGAAATTGAAGAATGTTTCTGCAAAATCGGCCTACCAATTCCTAGCAGAGTATCACTTGTCTGTTGTAAACTACTGGTGGCATGAGGAGCTATGGACATGGAATGTGCCACTGAATATTAAATGTTTTATTTGGCTCTGCATCTGTAATAAAGTAAACACCTAGGATACACTGCAGACTAAAGGGTTGAGTGGACCAGATATTTTGCATCTTTGTTTTGCAGGAAGCGAATCGATGGACCATCTGTTCCTGGACTGTTCCTTTGGGAGAACTATTCTATTTTTTGTTACTTCACACTTTGGCAAATCCCTTACTATGGATGATAGTTCTCAGTTATTGTTTATGAATAGATGGTTGATGTCTGGTTCTAAGCCACTTTATCTTCTCCTATTCTATTTTTGGCTCATTTGGAAGGCTAGGAATGGAGTGATCTTTTGGGATTCGAGGAAATCGGTCCAGTCTGTCAAGTTGGGCCTCTTACAACTTATTGTTGAATTTCTTGGACCTGTCAAGAAGAAGAAAAACCGTTGATTGGCATTGCACTAGTGGTGTCTGCGGCTGTAGGATTTTTCAATGGAAATTCTCAAGGGGTATGGGAGGTGCAGGTATTGTATTGTATATCAGTTGTTCACATTTCTTTCACCTCAAGCTGGGTTGTGGCCATTGCACGAATACAAAAGCTGAGCTACTTGCCCTTTGGGGACTGCTCTTTGTTGCTTCTTCCATGGGACTCCCACAGCTCATAGTCTATGGTGTCTCTAAAACCATCACAGATTGGTTTTGTAATCTAGCTACCTTATAGGTATTGGAACTGGATCATTGGGGCGTTCGTACTCTGGCACTCAAAGACACTTTTTTGTGCATGGATTTCCATCATATCTATAGAGAACATAGTCATTTGTAGGACAGATTATCCAAGGAGGCCCTTATATCCAAATTGGGGCATTTAACCTGCTATGAATATATGGAAGGGGAGATGACCTCTTCTTCTACTTTTGATATCTTTGATATATGAGGATGATCTACCCAATCTGTTATTTTGGATGGATCAAAATCCTTGCTTTGATATGTGCGGTGGATGTGGAGTTGTATCCTACTTTACTTTAGCATACAGTTTTGCATATTACGAGTATGTTTATGCTATATGATAATTGATCTACATATGCACCCAACTTTTATCTTGATAAGAAATTGAGAAAAAAAAGGTTGATCTATGGAGCTAGAGGGGTAGAGGCTGTTGGGAGCCTCATGGCACTTAGTGTCCTCTTGTTGAGCACCCAAAAATATTTAGGATTGACTTATGGAGCTAGAAGGGAACCTTGTGTTCTCTTGTTGAGCACCCAACAATCTCTCTCAAATCGTAAGAGATAAGTGTTAGGGGTAGACACATTAGATAGGTTGTACTTTTATTGTTTCACACATCGATTCCTCTAAGTTAAGTGAGACCTAAAATGAACTAAAACTTACAGGACCACTTTCAAAACACTACAATCTCTTATTTCATTCACAATTTTGTTTCTGAAGCATTTTCAGTTCAAGTTATTTACATTTTCAGATCAAGTTACATTTCATTTAATGCAAGTTGAGTTATGTTAATGAGCAATTTATTGTATTGAATGATCTAAGGATTTTGGAAGCATTTCATTGCGAATTCTTTTCTATCTTGTATTTTTACATTATTGTGTATTGTATTTTCCAAAACCCAATAGAATAGGAACTGGACTTGAATAGTTGTTTTTGTCTTTCTTGTAATTGCATTTGATTTAATTCAAAAGCAAGGTGTGCCTGTCATTGAAAACTATTGCATCTTTGCATGGTTGCTTGTCATCAAACTTAATTTAAACCTTAATAAATTCTAACTCTCAAATAAAATATTTAAGAAACTAAGTATGTAGGGACTACCCCCTTGACCTTTAGGCAGTTGGGTCTAAATGGAGGAGTTAGGAATCGAGATGACATTGGGTTCTAAACTCATAGTTGCCCTCAAGAACGCACCTAATGGTTGGGAGACGTTTCTGTGGTTAAGTGTGTTTTAGGAGACAACACCTCTCGCCTCCTTTACCATTGATAACAACACCAACACACCCAATCAAAGAGTAGATCGACTCAATCTCTTGATTTGCCATGTCACCTAACACACATGCGAGAGGGGATGAAGGTGAATGCATCCTTTTAATTATTGAAGTCGCCATCTCTCATGGGGCCCACTCTTGAGTAGATCTTATTCCTAAAACAAGTCGACTTTATCCTTCAAATAAATTGACATCATCATAGTTGACTTTTCCGCATCACCCACAAGTTCCTTTTAACTTTTGGATTATGTCAATTTGTTGCAATTTTAACATTAAAATGATGTTTTGATGCACCTTTAGCAAAATAATGTTTTACAAGATGTTTTAGCCGCCTGAAACATATGAAAAGTGGGTCCTAGGGTGAAGAGGACACTATGAGTGTGAAAGCGAGCATCCACACACCAAATTCCACCTTCAGAACAAGCTTTTATTCCTTTTACAAATTTTTAATTAAACCATTAAAAAATGGCCTAATTTTGCGGGAAAAAATATTTTTCTCAAAACTAAACAAAAACTTAAGGGGACCTAGAACATGTCCATACGACTCAATACCGATGCCTAGAATTCTTATATACATTGACACGTGAACTTTAATAACCTCCTAAGGCCTAACCACCAAGACGACCATTCCAGCTTTGGAGGAGTGGTGAAAAACTCGAAAATTATACATCACTTATTCAGCATTGCATAATCGACAAGAGAAAAAACACCTTGGAATGATCGGATTGACGTCTAAGTCTTAGGAATCCAAGTCCTTTACAAAACGTTTTCCATGCTAGTACATTTATTACAAATCCCCCAAGGGTGTATGAACATGTGGTACAAAAAATAAAAGGGCCAAGGAGGCCTAATGGACTTCTGAACTCTGATCATGAACAAGTATCCTTGATCAAACATTGTCAACTCACTTGAAATCCAACTAAGTACAACTTAGCTGGTAACAGGAAGTTGTCTAATTTCTTCATTTGGTGACTTGGGTACTGTTGGTTTGTGTTTTAATTGATATATCTTGCTTCAAACTAAATTTATAAAGTGCTAGGACAGCTGTCAAACTCAATTAATTTTCTTCCCTAAGTATTTGTGAGTTTAGTAGCTAAATCCCTTATAGGGAAAACTTTTAATCTCACACTTAGCACTATTCTCACCCTAGATCATTTCTTAATCATTTGCACCATTGAAATCTTGCATTTTGTTGCACATTTCAGATCTGATATATATATGCATATCCCATCTATTCACAAGATTTTCATATAGTAGAGGTTTATACAGTTTCGGGTCACCCAGTCATGATACCCCTGCTTTCCTTTGCATGTATCTTTAGGTTGTGGGTGCCCTTTCTTTTCTCGCTTAGCCTTCAGTGGTTAACGAGGGTCTCCCCCTTGGCTAAGCTCTTAACTTGTCCCAAAGCGAAGAGCACCCTTTTTGGTGTGACAACTACTCATCAGTAGTGGTTAGGGAACTCTTGGGTCACAACTTTGGTTGCCTTCCCCTCTACCATCCCAGACAAGATCATCCATAGGGACAACCACAAGAATTGTGATAATTTGAACTTGTTATTTGATCCCTCATTTGGAGGATGTGCCCCCCTTGTTGGGCCTTACTCACTTGGAGGTTATCTTGTGGGCATAGTCAAACACACTTGCCCCTTCACTATAGGGGAAGCAAATATATATTTTGGACTCTTGTTAGTTGCATAGTCCATTACGGATAGATAGATTGTTTGATCCCCTTCATTGGAAAAGGTGTTTACCATATGGCGTGATGGTGTTGAGTCTATTGAACAGCTCTATAAAGCAATAGCATCAGGATCCATCTCGTGAAGACATAGCGCATCCTCATATAATCATGAATTGACGTCTATAAAGTCCTAGTGTGGGCATTGAAATCAACGATAAGAATTTTATACCCCAATGAGGAATATTGAGAAATGTTTAGATACAACTCCATGGGCACCATCAGCATGAAGAATGAAGTTCGAAGATGTGGGGAGAAATAATAGACAACAATGAAGATATCTTGAATGGAGTGTGGGCCCTGCTGAATCCCAAAGCACATATATCTAGAATGCACATCAGAAATTAATATTGATACCCTCGACTAGAGGAAAACATGAATGAAGCAAACAACACCCTCAGACCAATGAACTCCACCAGCTCTCCATGTTGTATGTGTAAATGTGGATGACTAAAGATATCCCACAATAGGTGAGAGAGCGCTCTCTTGGGTCTCATGCCAAAACCACATCCAGGAAAGCACCTAGAGAGGACCATATGGAATGATTGTGGTTCTACCATCCACTAGATATAGTAGTTGTCCTCTCCTAGACCCGATGACACTGCCATCTAGAAGTTAAATAGACAAGAACTTTAATTTTTAATACTTATCAGAAATGTCAATATGAGCATTCCTGCTACTTATTGTCTTTTATGTAAATACATGTAATAGAATTGTGTATTGAAATCAATGGTAAAAAACACAAAAATTGTTGTATGATTTCTGAACTAACCTAGAAAATCTGAAAAATAGAACAATGCACATGAAATAACAGTGGACCTTGGAACTTACTGTGCTAGAGTTGGACTCTAAACTGTCTCCAGTTCCAATTCGTGTAAACAAACGATCCACAACTCTAAAGGAAGCGAAATGGGCAGGAACATAGCAACCAATTTGAGCAAAGACTGCCATCAGACAAACTTGTCTAAGGTAAGTACTCTTCCCACTCCTGAAAATCAATCGACAGATCATTCATTAAAACTTCTTATACTAGTATCATTTGTACCAAGTTCAGTGGATAAGAGTATATGCAGTGTTGCAGATCAGTTTATATAGCCTGGATTTTCCACTATTAGATTTTTACACAGCATTTAATAGGGTCAAAGAACAGAATCACCATCTACTATAACTAGAACAGAGCAAGAAAGAAACAAGTGCCAAAAAAATAGAAATTACTAACATAATCACGTACATATTTGGTCCCATGACAATAACCATATTGGATGCTTCTGACAGGAAAGTATTGTTTGCCTACAAAAGGCATAAGCATTACGTTAACTGCCACACCACTGACACAACTAGCATTGATCAAAGTCAATATAATCCAAAATGCCAAGAGTAATAAGCCAGTATCTATATTGCAATCTAGAGATATTTATGAAAAAATTATTAGACATGAATAGATGAAATGATGTTTAGGACTTACAACAAATTCTTCGGGACGAATGGATTCAAGAATAGGGTGCCTCCCCGCTTCTATTGCTATGGGACCATTTTCTTATGGTTCCAACAGTATCAAAACACAATAGTAATAATTTTATCCAGTAAATAACTTGCCTCAAAACAAGATTATATAGAGATTCCTATGTATGCATACCAGTGAATTCAGGTCGGGTGTAACTGTCAACAGGTTTACTTAATATTGTATGTGCAAAAGAATTTACAATCATGTCTAAGAGGCACAAAGTTTCTGAAAGAAGTGTAAGGAGAGAGATATCCTGTTGTACAGAATCAATTAGTCCTGCACAAAAGTAAAATATTAGCTATTTAAAAATAGACCAAAAAACATTAAATTATGTAGGTTAACTTTTAACAAGTAACAAACAATGGTCTTGAATCTGGGAAAACTGGATATCAGCTGCCATGCATAAACATAGAAAAACAGATTTAGCTCACAATAAAGAAGGAAACTTTCATTATTTTGAGAACTCTTAGATTTACGCTTGTGAGAACTGAAATCAAGAAATATCATTGACTGGAAAAATATTGTGAGAACTAAGAACATGCTATTGATTGGAAATATAGCATGACATCAACCAGCATTCACAAGGACAAAATAGAAAAAAATAGAAAAGAAAAGAGTTTCAATTATTAGGATAGGTCAGTTCAATTGTTCTCTTTTTGAGCTCTTAGGTCGGTTGAGTCATGTTTTGAGCTTTTCCTTTCCCATAGGTCAAAGTTCAATTTCTCCTCTGTAATTTTTAGGTTTATTTCCCCGTATTTGCTTTGCTATTGGTCAAGTTCGATTTCGGGGGTGTTTGTATGTCCTTAAATTTCCAATTGGCATGGTTGTTTTTCAATTCATTGAGTCATGTCTTTGCTGGTGTTTGGTCAAAAGATTAAGTCATCACATGTGATGTCCCCTTTTCCTTCATGTTGCTTATAGGCATGGTTGGGCAGCCTATTAGACACCCATGGGGTATTGTGTCCACATCTGAGAGCTACAATGAAACCACTTAGCTTAGAAAGTGAGTTGTGCATGCAAAAGTGTTCTAATGGTTTTGGGTGACCCGTGGTATTTTCCCATGGTATTGGGCCCAAATGAAGAATAAAAAGAGAAGGGTCTCACTAGTGGAGGACATGCATATTGATTTTGGACATTGTCTATTGAGACTTGTTATCACATATATTGTAGTTGGGCTACCATGATGCAGCATTTAGATTTCCTCTTTTCCTTTGAGCCAGACTTATTGATGGGGATACAACAGGGATCAATTTTGTAGCATGAACCATTCAGAGCCTTTGTTCAGCAACAACTACAGAGTATTTCCTTGTCAGGACTGAGATCTCCTTGTCCTTTGAGATGACTTCAGTGGTGACCTAGTTCATTCGAGCAGAGTAACAGATATGGTACATAGTTTACAAATGGGCATATCAGATACAGACAAATATATGGCTCTTTGGTAGGATTTTTCTCTCTGATGTATACTAACACCTTGGACTTGTTGTGTTATGATGATTATGGTGACCTATGCCTATATTATATGTATATTGATGCTTAAACTTGTGTTGAAAATGATTAAAGAATCTGATATAGAAGACTATAGTCTATTGTTTATGCCATGCTTTATACAAATGTTAAACCTTAGTGCTGTGTTGGTTCTGTTGCCTCCTTTCACACACCTGGGGGGGAACATGGCAGAAATATTCAAGCCACTCGATGTGTCCTTGGAGGCAAGTCTCGATTCAAGGCTATCACCTTGTTCTTGACTCCTCAATTTAGGCCAATTCCTAGTGAAGACAAGGGAGATAAACCCTATTAAATTGCTAAGGATGTTAAGGCTTAGTGACATGGTGATGAATGAGTTATTTAGTAGTTTGATAAACAAAACTAACACAAGATATTGCAATGAAATTAAAACACAACATCATAAAGATCAAAATATGATATCTAAAGCATAAACACACTCGATGTGTCCTTGGGGGCAAGTCTCGATTCAAGGCTATCACCTTGTTCTTGACTCCTCCGTTTAGGCCAATTCCTAGTGAAGCCAAGGGGGATAGACCCTATTAAATTGCTAAGGATGTTAAGGCTTAGTGAGATGGTGATGAATGAGTTATTTAGAAGTTTGATAAACAAAACTAACACAAGATATTGCAATGAAATTAAAACACAACATCATAAAGACCAAAATATGATATCTAAAGCATAAAGCAACAAATGATTATATCAAATAAAGAACCAGTGCCAAAATGGAGTCCATAGATAAAGTGTTGTTGTATTGCTAAAACAAAAATGTTGCAACTGCTCTTGGTCAAATTTTAGATTAATGTGGGGATGAGTTGATTAACTTAAAGGAAAAGGGAACTCCAAGTATACCCGAATGCACGAGGAGCATGTCCAAAATCGTTATACGATGCGGCTCCCTGCAAAGAATATGTGGGTTGGTTGGAGTCTTTGAGACGTGTTCAACACTACACCAACAAGGGTGTACCCTAACGGTGTCTCAAGGTCACTACCCAGTTGTTCCCGCTTCCTTTGTGGATTTTTCCACTGCAACGGATTAATTCGAGGCGTTGGATTTTCACCTGGAAGGTTAATTGGGGCGTGAGAACTTAATTAATCTAGTCATCCACGTTGCTTTTGATGTAGCCAACTGTTCAGACTAACTGCAGCAGTGCAGAGCATACACAATGGATTCTAAAGGATTTTAATAATCGTTTTGTTGTTAAAAATAAGAAAAGTGACCTCCAAGAATCTCCTTCGGTTCAAGTGAACCGCTATTGGGAAAGGAAGGAGGGGTTGATTTTAATCATTTTTTTTGTATTTGAAATTAGAATTGAAGTGCAAGAAAGAAAAACGGTTCCCTAATTAATCTACCACGAATCTCTTTCCTCTTTCGGGTCACTCGAGAAATCGTGGGGTAAGTAATAGTGTTACTTTGAAAAACTTGAAAGATGTAAACAGTTTTGCAATATCAAACAAAGTACACTACTTGCATATGAATGAATAAAATTAAACTAAAGCAAAATGTAGAAAAAAGCAGAAACGCAAAAAAAAGGAAAACCGACACGGATCCCCTAGGGGTGATGGGGCTTGGGCTCGAAAGAGCCTACTCGAGTTTCTTTTTATTATACTCGGTTACAACTTGATAGAAAATACCACTTGGTTCTTATACAAGACGAACTCAAGGGCTTACAAAATAGTCCAAAAGTTAACACGGAAGATGGGGAGACTCTTGGGGCTCTCTGAATGGCCCAAAAATTGATTTTTCAGACAACACTTCCGCCTCTTTTCGGATGGACCTGCTAAAAACCAGCAAGCTTTATTAGTTATAAAGTGCCCAAAAACACTCAACACAAAAAATTTCGGAAAAAAAAAAATCTAAGTTAAAACTATGTAAAAATGCAAAAATTTAACCAAGGAAAGCAAGGTTTACTTGGGATCTCGGCTTGCCTTTTGGGCAGCCAATACGATGTGCACTTTATGCTAGATATATCTTTATACTTTAAAGGAAATACTACTTTATGAAGCTATAAATTTCACTTAAAATGCTTTGCAAAAAAATGAAAATTTCTATGCCAGATCTACTCTTGAAAACATAAAACGTTAAAGCACTTTAGATCTAAGTATTAAGAACTTGCAAACGAGATCTAAAGAAATATTTTAACTTTAAACATGATAGATCTACAAAAGCAAGGAAAGTAACCAAGGGATCAAATGATTTTTTAAGAAGAGAAAGAGATGGAGATAGAGCTTGTTGCCGCGAAAGATTTGTTCAAAGATTTCGTAGTGGGATGCTGAGGGACAATGTTATTGGAAATTGTTGGAGATTGAGTGGAGTCAAACTAGATCCACACTTCCTCCAAACTAGATACCCTGAAACTCAATCACAAACTTTGCATATCCATGAGATCTTGAAAACATATATAAAAAGAGACAAAAATAGCATGGAAATAAACTTATTTGTCATGCAAATCTTTGATCTCTAAGCATACATGAATAAATGCAAATGAAAGTAAACTTACTTACAATTCCTATTCCTACTAATTTGGAGGAATCCTGGTGAGGCAAGATCTATATCCGAATTAAACAAAAAATGCAAGAAAAAAACTGGTTACCTCATGAAAATGTAACAATTTTGGCCCACACACCAAAGCAACACACCATTAGCCTCCAAAGATTTTTATTATCAAGCAAAAAATAGCATAACAGATTACAACAACATGCGCTCTCTTACTCCAAAACCAACTAGTTTGTGAGACAAGCAAAGGCTTTATTTATAGCCAGAGCAAGCCCCTGGGGGGATACCTACACTGAAGATAAACCCAGAGTGTAACTAAGCTGATCTGAGCTAAAGAGGAGTCTCACTGAGTTGAACTGAGTCAATCTGGAGTTGAAGTGAAGAGGAACTGACCTAACTCACCCAACAATTTCCAACACACTCAATCCAACCACCAACCAAGTTCCACCCACCATCCATTGGCGTCAATCCTCCTCACGCGTGAGCTCACGAAGTTGGTGAAGTGAGGGTGATGTCACATGATACATGTATTCGCTAGCTCCAAAGTTACCATGTCACCCCATTCAATTATATTTTAATTTGACTTCGATTTTTTACTTTCCAAAGTTTGACAATGGTGCCAAATTGATGTAATTTAGCATTAAAATGTCATTCTGATGCATCTTTAGCTGAATAATGCTCCACGGGGTGTTTTGGTCGTCCGGCTGATGTGAAAAGTGGTCCTTGAGGTAAAGTGGACGCTCTAAGTGTGAAAACAAGTGTCTCCATGTCAGAAACGGACTCTGTATCTGAATTTTATTACATTTTGAATGTTTTAAATAAACCATTAAAAATGGCTTAAAAAACAAAACAAAAAATAATTTTTTTAGGAAATGGATGAAACTCTAGGGGGACCTAGCACATGTCCATACAACTCAATTGGAATGCCTAGCATGTTGGAAAACACTGACACAAAGGCTCTGTTGCCGCCTAATTCACACTTTAAGACGCAGGAAAGTCACAACCTGCTATGTGTGTCCTTGGGGGCAAGCGAGAGCTGGGGACCACTGT
>LPNX011168785.1:407622-436133 GCA_001517045.1 Pseudotsuga menziesii
AAAATACGAAATAACTGTGCATGCAAACTTGCCATGCAAAAATACCTTAAAATATAGTTGAATTAGGGTTAGGGTTTGCAAAAAGAAATTTAACACTTACCACTAATAACTCGACTGACAATACTCTTGAGATAGGCTGCATGCATAAAAGGTCGAATAGGTGAAGTATCAGTGCTCCTCTCCTGTTGTCGACGCCCATCTGCACACACGTGCACCCCTCAGACTGAAGGTGACGTTTTTGGAGGGATGGTCGAAAGTTGATGAAACTTTGTGGGTTTGTCGGTCTTCTGCTACCAGAGAGATAGACTATCACATGCAAAGTTTTAGCAACCTTCAAGTGCCCTAGCAAATTGATATGTTGTTCTGCTGCTCACGCCCCCCAACTCTCTGATTCGCTGATAGCTGCTCCAATGACAAAACTGATGGCTGATAGTCCCTATATGCCGTAGGATAGGCCTGTTGAGAAAGAGGAAGCTGATATGCGGAGGAAACACTGGGTTTTGTGGTCCCAACAAATCCTTCTGTGGTTTCCCAGCTACTTCCAATTGCAAAACATGGGTCTGTAAATAATCCTTTGGAGTGTGCTAGATCTCCGGGTACTGAAGTCTATGATGAATGTTGTGGATAAACCTGGATGATCTTTCCCAATAGGAGACTAGGGTAGATATCTCACTGCCGAACACTCGTTAGCTGAAGACACCGTCTTCAACCCCAACTGTAGCTGCTGCACACTGTGTTGCTGCTCAAAACTCCAAAATCAGTCAACAATAATAATAGATAGTCTCTTTAGTCCAATCACCCTCTTAAATAGAACTTCATGCACTTTTAGGGTTCGCATGTCACTTTTAGGGTTTATGCTTCGCATTTGCATGCATGCAATTCTAATTTGTTGTTGACTTTTAAGCCTAAAGAAATAAGGCTCCTTTTATTCGACTGATGACTTAACACTGAATGAATGTCCTGTTCTACTCTAAGTATCAAATGCCCTCAGTCAATTCCCTCTCACGCAGTACCCGCTTGAAGCTATGGGAATTAAGTAGGTTAGCGGGTGTTTTGGATGCTTAATTAGAGGGGAACATTACAGTCCTCCCCGCTTGAAATTGCTTGTCCTCAAGCAACTGCAAACTAGGATGCTGCAATACCTGCTCTCCTTCCCATGTGGCATCCTCCATAGGTAATTCCTTCCATTTTACCAAATACTCTCGAATCACCCTGTTTCAAAGCTTCCTTTCTTGCACCTGTAGGATTCTCTCTGGAATTAGTACCAACAACCGTTCATCATCTAAGGGAGGCAACTCAATGGACGGAGCAATGTGTTGTCCTAATGTTTTCTTGAGATTGGACACATGAAACACATTGTGAATCTTGCTTTCCTCCTGGAGTTCTAGCTTAGAAGCCACCTCTCCAACCTTCCGAATTATCTTGTAAGGACCGTAGAAGCGAGGTTTTAGTTTTTTTGCTCCTTTCTTCTTGAGAGAAGATTGCCTGTATGGTTGTAGCCATAAGTATACCAGATCTCCTACCTCGAAGCTCCTCTCAGCCCTGTGTCTGTCTGTGTATAGTTTCTGCTGATTTTGTGCTGCCTATAAGTTCTCCCTCAAGACCTTAAGGATATCCTGACTGTCCTGTACCCAATCTTTGGCCTTGGGTGCTCTGATGTCTCCAAAAGCTAGATCTGCGAAGCTCAGTGCCTCACAGCCATACAATGCTTTAAAATATGTCATCTGGATAGACATATGGTAGGTGGTATTGTAGCAGTATTCCCCTAAGTGTAGCCACTCAATCCATGTCCTCTATTGGCCTGCTACATAATTGCGCATATACCCTTCAACCCATTTGTTGACAATCTTTGTCTGCCCGTCGCTTTGTAGATGATAACTCGTACTTCTAGCGAGTTATGTCCCTACTAACCTGAATAGCTCTTGCCAGAAGGCACTGGTGAATTTACTGTCTCGATCACTGACAATGGTCTTGGGTAACCCATGTAATCTGAATACCTCTCTGAAAAATAACTCGGCTACCTGTGCTGTTGAATAATCGGATGAGATAACAAAGAAGTGGGAAAATTTGGTCAACCGATCTACCACGACATATAAGAAGTCTCGTCCCTGTACCTTGGGCAACCCTGTAACGAAGTCCATGGAAATACTCTCGCACTTCTACTCAAAAATCGATAGTGGTTGAAGCAACCCTGTCGGAAGAATGTGTTCGATCTTGTTCTGCTGGCAAATGCTGCATTCCCGAATGTGCTGCATAACTTCCCCTTTGAGGCCCTTCCATGAGAACCTCTCTCGGATCTACCTGTAGGTCTTCAAGAAAACCTGATGTCATGATAATGGTGAGTCATGTGATGCCTGTATGATCTTCCTTTTTAAGGTGCATTCTGGGACGAGGTATATCCTGCCTTTGTAATAGATGATGTCATCTATAACTCTGTACCTGCCATCTTGAATCTGTCCATCTATTAACTCGCAAGCAAATTTGTTTTTGGAGTACTCTACTAAGAGAAGAGACCTCCAATCTGTGGATATACTCATGAGAGACAATGAAGCGGGTCGTCTGGATAATGCATTAGCTACTACATTGTTCTTACCCTTCACATACTCTATCTCGAAATCATAAGCTTGCACCTTGCTGAACCATTTCTGTTGGCACTCATTCAACTCCTTCTGTTCCAAGAAGTACTTGAGGCTGTTATGATCTGTCTTGATTTTGAATTTGTTGCCCATCAGGTACTGTCGAAATTTAGTGAGAACATGTAAGATGGCTAACATCTCCTTGTCATATATGGAGTAGTGGTGCTCATAGTCTTTCATTTTCCTGCTCTCAAGTGCAATCGGGTGATGGTTTTGCATCAGTACTGCCCCTAGTCCTTCTCTTGACACATCACATTCCACTACAAACGGCTGTGAAAAGTTTGGTAGTGCCAAAACCAGGCAAGAACTCATGACGACTTTCATTTCCTCAAATGTTTTCTGTGCCAAATCTGTCCATGTGAATGCCCCCCTTCTTTGTGAGATCGGTGAGTGGTGCAACAAATTGGGAGAACCCCTTAACATACCTCCGATAATATGTGTAAAGGCCTAAGAAGCCTTTCAGGTCAGTGACTATCTTTGGCGTGGGACAATCCCTGATAACTCGATTTTTCTCCATATGAACTTGTACCCCTTCTGCACTGATGATGTGCCCTAGATACAACATCTCCTTCATGCCAAATTCACACTTAGACATCTTCACGTAAAGCAAGTGCTCTTCTAG
This sequence comes from Pseudotsuga menziesii, assembly GCA_001517045.1. Taxonomy (NCBI): domain Eukaryota; kingdom Viridiplantae; phylum Streptophyta; class Pinopsida; order Pinales; family Pinaceae; genus Pseudotsuga; species Pseudotsuga menziesii. The sequence continues at coordinate 410,881 of LPNX011168785.1, forward strand.
AATGCTCAATACTTCGTCTAAATGTTTCAGATGCTCCTCCCAAGTTTTGCTGTAAATTAAAATACCATAAAAAAATACTAGCAAATACTTACGTAACCGAGCTCTGAAAGTATGGTTCATGCACGACTGGAAGGTGGCTGGAGCATCGGTGAGTCCAAAAGGCATGACCAAAAACTCATAGTGACCATAGTGACAACGGAAAGCTATTTTGGAAATGTCTTGATCCCTTACTCAGATTTGGTGGTACTCCGAGCGAAGATCAATCTTTGAAAAGTATTTAGCACCCTGCAGCTCGTCCATTAGTTCATCAATACTAGGAATGGGATACCTGTTTTTGATGGTCTTTTTGTTGAGTGCTCTGTAATCGATGCACATTCGCAATGTAACAACTATAAAATAAAAATATTATTTAGATTAGTTAATTATCTTATGAAAGGGTGTAACCCTTCAGTTTACACGCTCAAAGCCTATAAAGGCGAGCTAACCTTGTAATTATTAAATCATCCAATATATTATTATTATTATTCATATTCCATTATTACAATGATAGTCGGATTCGACTAATGGACAACCGGATTCGGTTGCTCCTTTTGGTATCAGAGCGGTTTCGCTCCTACTTTGAGCTTGGACTCGGCTCATCAATTCCTGATTTTTTCCGCTGCTTACTCCTCCATCCAGTCGTTTCCCCGCCTTAGCATTCTCCCCTCTCGCTGAACATTTTCGTTCTCCCATCTGCCCTCCCGATCCCATCGCCTCCTCATCTATGTTACCCACTCTTCCCGCACTCCCAATCTTCCAACCCATCTTAATCCCCACTTCCATCGTTGCTCGTCTCTCTACTTCTCCCACATCCCCCACTGCTCCAATATTCCATCCACCGACCACCACCCACGCTTCCTCTCACTCCCTCCTCTCACGCAGCACTCCTGTGCTTTCTACCTGCTGCATTGCACTCCCGCGCTGTCCCTTAATCTCCTCGTCCATTTGAGCTCCACTCTTCCTCTTCACGCTTCCCTTTGTCTGCTTTTCCTCCTGCTCACTCTTGCCGTGTATTCTCCCCACGCGCAACTGCTCCACGTTGCTTCCCACTTCCACTTGTGTCCTCCAACCACCATCGTCTCCACTGCTTGCGTGCTCCACCACCGATCTGCTCCTCCCCACCGCCCGACTTCCTCTGCTCCGTCGCGCCGTCCTGCCCTCTGTGCGTCCTCCTCTCCACAAGTTTCTTCCCACCTCCCCGCGTCATTTCTCCTCTCCTTCCACCGTGGTCGTTTCCACTTCCACGACCTGCAAAAACAAAAAAAAATATTATAATATAATATTTAAATATAATATTTATTTCAAAATATTATAATATAAAATATTTATAATATTCAATTTTGTTTTATTATATTTAAAACAAAACAATAAAATAAAACTTGTATTATTTAATAATTAATATAATAATTAATTATTATTCCTTTAAACATCAGCATCCTTACAATATATATATATATATATATATATATATATATAAAATAATAATAATCTTAATTAATTAATTAATTAATATTATTATTATCCAAAATAGCGTGAAAATACACACCTCCGCATACAAGGTCCAAGACCATGGAGGAACTGAAAGAGAAGATCGAAAAAATGTAGGAGGACATTAAGTCCCTTGTCGCTAACCAAGAAGGCTTGAAGGAAAAGATGCAAAATAACAATACATTACTCAAAAACGATCTTGTTTTGGTACTAGAAAGAAGGCTCGACGACAAACTTGACATCCTGAATGAAAAACAAAAAGACGTGGATGACAAAATGAGTACCATAATGCAAAACATAAACACCTTAACAAAGAACATGAGCACCATGACACAGAACCATAATACACTAATCGAGATGTTACAAAGGCTCATACCCAGTCCGGGCCAAGTCAGTGGTCCACACATGCTAGATGCCTCATTTCATGTTGCCACCCAGGAAACACTCACAAAGAATCAAGAAGAATTGCAAAAGGAAATAAAGATTAACAATGCAACGCTTAAGCAAGAGATAGAGACACAAGTACTACCAAATATGGAGGCACGATTAAATAGCAAAATAGACGCTATAAATAAAATAGTAGAGAAAAGAAAAACTAATTATCACTGCCAACAACGAAGCAATTCATATATGTCACTTTCATCGTCCAGTAGTTCCGAGCCACCAACAAACCATAAGGCAAAAGGAAATCAACGTCGTCCTTACAAAGTGCAACCACCTAAGGCAAAATAGAGTTGTCAAAATACAATAGGAGTGAAGACAAATGCGTTGCTTGGTTAAACAAAGCAGAAGAATACTTCGACATTTACAACATTCAATCTGACGAGGAGAAAGTGAAATATGCGTCAATGCATATGGAAGGGTACGCCTATAATTGGTACTTATGGTGGAAGAGAGATAATTTTACCTACACCTGGAACTTGTTCAAAAATGATTTTTTTAATAGGTTTCAAGGAATCAAAGAAAATGAATTTTTCACTAAACTTGCCAGGCTACAACAAGTCGGAAACGTTGAGGAATTCACACATCAGTGGGAATCCTTATCGACACGAGTATTTGGGTTGTCTGACAAGCAAAGACTCGAAACCTATTTAGGAGGTCTTAAACCATACCTCCAAAAAGAGTTAAAATTGCATGGCATACCTAACGTAGAAGTAGCAAGACATAAAGCAAAAGCGACAGAACGCAAATTGGAAGGAATTAAAACAAGAGGCGATAACCATTATCGGCAAGAAAAAGAGACAATGTAGGTACTATGCAGATACTTGGTCACCCGGTCATCAATGCCACAAACCTCAATCATATGCCTATGAAATGGAGAATAGATCGAAGTCATCTAACAATTACGCTGATAATAGAAAAAAGAAGAAAAACATATGTCGTCGATGCGGTGATGATTGGACCCCTGGTCATCAATGTAGGAACAATGAGACAATACAGTGCAAAATCATCAATGGAAAGGAAGTGCAAGTTTCTGCACAAGAGACCTTGTCCGATTCTAATATCGACACCAAGTTAGAATGGAGAACGACACTAGGAAAATACTTAAGCTTTGAGGACAAAGCTTCCTTAAAGGAAGTGGCAATGTAACAACTATAAAATAAAATATTATTTAGATTAGTTAATTATCTTATGAAAGGGTGTAACCCTTCAGTTTACACGCTCAAATCCTATAAAGGCAAGCTACCCTTGTAATTATTAAATCATCCAATATATTATTATTATTCATATTCCATTATTACAATGATAGTCGGATTCAACTAACGGACAACCGTATTCGGTTGCTCCACGCAATGTGCCATCCTTCTTCTTAACTCAGACCACTGATGATGCAAAGGGACTAGAATTGGGTTGGATATATCCTAGTTCTAGTAATTCCTTGATTGTCTTCTCGATCTCATCCTTATATCTTTTGGGATGCCTGTAAGGAGTGGTGGTGAATTCTTGTGTCCCCTCCTCCAGCTCAATGATATGCTCAAATCCCCTATCTGGTACTATACCTGCTGGAAGATTCTTAAATACCTTCTCGTGCTTCTACAATAAGGCCTAAATATTCGCTGGGTGTTGGGTGTTGTTCTCTGGAGAATTCCTAAAGGTGACTAAACATTCTGCTGACCATTCTTTGTCACCCTATTTGAGCACGACCTCCATCCTTTGTGAGGATATTAGTTTTGGGGGATAAGTATTCATGCCCCTCAAAACTACCCGTTACCCATCTGGTCCTTGGAATTCCATTTCCATTTCTCGGTAGTCTGTAGTATATTTTCCTATTGAATAAAGCCATTGGACGCTTAATACTACATTTGTATCGGCCACATTCACTACATAAAATGAATCTGTCATCTGGTAGTTGCCTAATGTGACATTCAGTTTAGGAATACAGTAGTTGCACTCCATGCTAGAGTTTTCGACTACTGCTACCGTAAATCCCTCAAGCTTCTCTTTCGGAATACCCCTCTTAGCCACCCATGCTGCATCAATGAAATTGTGGGTTGCCCCCCATCAATCAATACTCCTACTCTATGGCCCTGTACTACTCTGTGTTGAAATTGTATCTTTGAAGGTCCTCCCATATTTTTGGTGTGGGTGTGATGAGAGGACTTGAATATTTTTGTCCTTATGTATTTATGTAACAAAGTGACGTTTATGTAAATAAAGTGAACGTGTTTTTATAACTTTAGAAAAGTGGGTCTCACTTAAAAATGTATTTAATAATTAAAAGTGTTTAATTATTAAAAGTGAGATAAGTTGTGGACCCTTGATTTTGTAAAAAGATCTTCAACCCTAGATTAGGTAGTTACTAAAGATAGTTACAAAATCTAAGTATAAAAACAATGAGAAAGGACAAATGAGTACATTCACCATCAAGAGAGGAAGAGAAGAAAATTGAAGACAAAGAAGAGGTCCCTAAGTAAAGAAAGGGCACATTTCCCAAGAAGATGAGTAGCACGCATCCCAAGACAACCTAGAAGAAATCCGTACAACAATCTATCAGAGCTGTACAGCAGCATGTGTGGGCACAGTTTCCAAGGTAACTGCTGGTGCATTTATTGCAGACTGACAGAACCATACAACAAAGGTTTTTTTGGCACATGTGGGCACAAAAATCGAGGAGGAAGAGTGTGCAGGCAGTAGAGTCCATACAACACGTGTGGGAAGCCGTATAATACTTTTCTGGCATGATTTTCGAGGTAGTTTTTTGCTACTGTTATGTTTTGTGAAATTTTGTGAGTGAGGGTTTAAAAGGAAGCAAAAATTTATTGTATCAAATTTATGAGTTTTTACTCTTCTTAAAGAAAAATTTTCTTCTAGGGTTTTCCCCAAGCAGTGGGGTTTTGCCCGGCCTTTTGACCAAAATTCATTGTTAGATATTTTCAAAAAATTGTTAGATATTTTCTTCAGTTAATTTTTGGTTGCAAGTTATTTTTAATGATGAACATTAGGTATGAGGACCGGTTGGATGGAGTATCCAACTACATTCCATGGAAGGTAAGAATTACTATTGTTTTAAAAGAACTTAGGGTTTGGAGTTTTATTAACAATGTCATGACCAAGCCAACAGATAAAGATGAGCTTGTGGAGTTTGAAGCTCTTGAAGCCAGAGCCCAGAGAATTATCTTGGATGGGGTTAAAGACCATCTCATACCACACCTAGCAGAAAAGAAAACTGCTAAAGATATGTGGGACACTTTGACCAAATTATTCGAAGCAAAGAATGAAAATAGGAAGATGGCCCTAAAAGACAAGCTACATAGCATTAAAATGAAAAGTGATGAGGGTGTCGCCTCTTACTTGACTCGTGTTACACAAGTTAAGGATGAGTTGGTAGCAGTAGAAGAAACCATTCCTGATTCAAAATTGGTAAGGATAGCCCTGAAGGGCTTCACCAAGAAGTGGGAGGTTTTTGTGAAGTGTATTGTGGGCAGAGAAACTCTTCCAAGTTGGTCCAGATTGTGGGATGACTTCACCCAAGAAGAAATCCGAGATGGGGCACAGGTTGGCCAAACTAGTGAGGATGCTAAGCAGAACGTGGCACTTGCAGCACAATCCAAGAATAAAAAGAAGAAAGATCTAAGTAATATCAAATGCTTTCATTGTGGCAAGTTGGCACACTATGCCACAAAATGTCCTGAGAAAAATATTGTGAAGACTGAAAGAGATGTAGCAGCATCAGCAGTTGTAGAAGAGTTTGCGACAAAGTTTGAGCAAGAGTTTTCTCTTGTCTCAATTGATTCCAGCATAGGTAGTTCCATATTTGAGCATGTTTGGGTTGTTAACAGCGGTGCAACCAGACATATGATTGGGGTCTATGACTCTTTTCAGATGATCACAATGTTGGGGCCAAGAAACTTTATTCAGACAGACATTGACAATCCTCAGGTTGCTATTCAATGGATTGGAACAGTCAGGTTCCAACTAGACCTTAGAGAGATCCTGGAAGTTCATGGACTGTTATTTGTACCTGGGATGAGAGTGAGCAAACTCTCAGTTTCATCCTTTGAGGATGAAAGTTACAGGATGATGGTGAGGTCTGGTCATAACTTCCTGTATTGGAGAGATGAGCCAGTTGGTACCACCATCTTGTTAGGAGATCGCAAGGACAAATTATATGTCCTGAGAGGGCATGTTGTATGAGCAGGACCAGGACCAGGACCAAGAGGATGGCTTTCAGAGTCAGAGGATGATGATGTTGCATTTGATAAAGATGAGGAGAGTGACTCTCTCCTGAGCATTGGCAGAAGACTCGGTCAATCAAGTGATGGAGTAGTTGAGCAGGATGATGGGACTCAGGTTGAGTCTCAGATGTCAGAGTTTCAGTTTGAGATTGGACATTTGTTTCCGAGGTTGATTCCAGAGCAAGAGGGAGCTATTGCAGGAGTCCGAGATGGAGACAATGCTGCAGACCTTCCTCGTTAGGAGGGAGTGTTGAAATTGTATCTCTGAAGGTCCTCCCATATTTTTGGTGTGGGTGTGACGAGAGGACTTGAATATTTTTGTCTTTATGTATTTATGTAACAAAGTGATATTTATGTAAATAAAGTGAATGTGTTTTTATAACTTTAGAAAAGTGGATCTAACTTAAAAATATATTTAATAATTAAAAGTGTTTAATTATTAAAAGTAAGATAAGTTGTGGATCCTTGATTTTGTAAAAAGATATTCAACCTTAGATTAGGTAGTTACTAAAGATAATTACAAAATCTAAGTATAAAAACAATGAGAAAGGACAAATGAGTACATTCACCATCAAGAGAGGAAGAGAAGAAAATCAAAGACAAAGAAGAGGTCCCTAAGCAAAGAAAGGGAACATTTCCCAAGAAGATGAGCAACACGCATCCCAATACAGCCTAGAAGAAATCCGTACAACAATCTGTTAGAGCCGTACAACAGCACGTGTGGGCACAGTTTCCAAGGTAATTGCTGGTGCATTTATTGTAGACAGACAGGACTGTACAATAGAGGTTTTTCTGGCACGTGTGGGCACAAAAATCGAGGAAGAGTGTGCAGGCAGTACAGTCCATACAACACGTGTGGGCAGTCGTACAGTACTTTTTTTGGCACGATTTTCGAGGTAGCTTTTGCTGTTGTTCTGTTTTGTGAAATTTTACGAGTGAGGGTTTAAAAGGAAGCAGAAATTTATTGTATCAAATTTCTTAGTTTTTACTCTTCTTACAGAAAATTTTCTTCTAGGGTTTTGCCCAGTCTTTTGACCGAAATTCATTGTGTCCATTTGCTTAAAATGTTTCAGTAGTTGACAGAAAAGTTGAAGTTCATTTTCAGCAGTGTGGTTTTACTTTCAGAATTTTTAAAGTTTAAACCCTAGCGTCTGCAAAATGTTTGACAGAATGTATGAATGAATAGTTTTAGTATTAAGTCAAATTTCTTCACTCTGATCCTGAGAGTGTGAAATCTAGGTACCCCAGATAATGTAGCAATAACTCTCTATGGTGTATCCCCTTGGAGTGACTCCTCCTCTGCAGCCCGCAATTCCTCTGTTGTTTCCTGCTCGTAGTCCTCCCCTTCACTGTCTGAATATACCTCTATGTAATGGGCTTTGGCCTTTCCTGAGCACCGGTGTCCTGGAACCCACGACTCTTGACAAGTAAAACACACTTTCTTTCGTCTTAAGTCTTTCCTTGTGTTGTCATCTAACCAAGTTTTCTTCGGTATGTCTGGCTGGAAAGATTTCCTATCCTTGTCTTTAACCGAAAAGTTGGTCTTAAGTGGAAACTTGTTATTCAGGACTGAGTCCTAGAGATCTCTGGCTCTGCTAATCACATCCTATAAAGTGGGGGGTTTGTAGGCTTTCACCCAACCCCAAAGTGGTTCTGTCAAGGCCTCTGTGAATAGCATAATTAGGTTGTTCTTCGACACATCGGTCACCATAATAGCTACCCTCTGAAACTCCAAGATGAAGGCCTCGGCGATACTTGTCTGCTTGAGTTGAGCCAACTCTCTGAAATGTATCTCTGGGTCTTTCCTGTTAAACCGTTCCATGAGATTCTGTGTGAACTCATTATAGGAACTGATGGTGTTGTGACCCAATGTCACTAATCCGTGGTACCACCATTCATGAGCCTCTTTGTCTAAGTGCAGTGTAGCCAATTTAATGGCATCTGTCTCTGTCATGGGGTTGAGTTGGAAATAGGTATCCAACTTCTACACCCATATCCTCGCTGAACCTCTGTGAGCCCCATCAAAGTTTGGGATGGTCAACCTACCCAAGGTTTTCTGCAATTCGTAATTACGATTAAACCCTTTGTTGAAATTCCTAGGCCTGTTCCTAGTCTTCATGTTGCAAAAATCCGAAAAATACGTGGTTGCATGAAACTCATCCCCTAAGTCTCTGTATTCCTGTAAATAGGCTCCAAAGCGTTCACTAGGCTCTACCGGCATGACTGGTCCTACTACTACATCTTCCAGGAAGTGAAGCATAGTAGGCCTGCTGGAAGGTCTGTTATATATGTGGGGTGTGTTCTGTATATTGTTGTATGTATGCTTCCCATTATTGCTTGTAGACCCTCTATCTACCGGTGAGAGAGGTGTATTGCTATTACCTGGTTCTGGTTTCGCCGACAATCTGTTGATTGCATTAAGTACGTCCTTTTGCCCTTTGGCTAGGTCCTGTAATGCGCTTACTAGGCTGCGAAACTCCATCCTGTCCTCATCTTCTCCCGTTCCTTTTCCCCTGTCAGAGTGTATACCTGTTGGGTTCATGTCTAAGTTGGTATCTTCTAGCTGGGTATCCTCAACTTCCTTCGTGTACCTACTCTTCCTTCTCCTATAGGTTACAAAAGTGTCCTCTTCTATATTCATCTACTTCTCATGTTCAAGCCCACAGTTGATAAGGAACATGCTCTGATACCACTATAATATCTCGAATACTGATATTCTACTGACACGATGTATAATGCTAACTCGTACACTCAATCTTGTGCAAAAATACAGAATAACTGTGCATGCAAACTTGCCATGCAAAAATACCCTAAAATATAGCTGAATTAGGGTTAGGGTTTGTAGAAAGGAATTTAACGCTTACCACTGATAACTCAGCTGATAGTACTCCTGAGATAGGCTGCATGCATAAAAGGCTGTATAGGTGAAGTATCTGTGCTCCTCTCCTGTTGTTGATGCCCAGCTGCACATGTGTGCACCCCTCAGATTGAAGGTGACGTTTTTGGAGGAGCGATGATCAGAAGTTGATGAAACTTTGTGGGTTCGTCGATCTTCTGCTGTTGGAGAGATAGACTATCACATGTAGAGGTTTGGCAGCCTCCAAGTGCCCTATCGAATTGATATGTTGTTCTGCTGCTCATGCCCCCCAACTCTCTGATTTGTTGATAGCTGCTCCAGATGAGCAAACTGATGGCTGATAGTCCTCGTATGTCGTAGGATAGGCCTGCTGAGAAAGAGGAAGCTAACATGCGGAGGAAAGACTAGGTTTTGTGATCCCAGCGAATCCTTCTGTGGTTTGTTGGAATACATTAAACACACTCATAACTTAGGATAAAATGATTAATCATTATTTGATTAACTATTCGCCCACTAGCAAAATTAGTTGGCATCCACTTGTGCCTTAAAATCAATACATGCCATCTATATCCCAGGAATGCTTTATTTCTGATTTTGGGTTGATCTTGACCACCTTTTGACCATCCAGAATTAGTATACAGCACTTCACAATAGATTCTGCTTTATTCATCTTTTCCAGTTTTTCTGTGGATAAGGTAAAGCTAGTCAACTAGGAAACTAGGTCCCTTTGTTGACAACCCATCCTTCATGACTTTCTCTCCATTTCCTAGGATTAGCATGTTTTTCCATCTCCCTTGACAACTCACTCATGCTTTTTCCAATTTGTAAGGTCCTTGATAGATTTGGGAAGTGCTTTAGCCACCTATGGGGGTTTTCTATATTTTGGAAAGTCAGCCTTTCTGATCTTTATGAGCTTTGTGAGCTTTATGAGTTGTCTCCCTACAACTCTATTTTCCTTTATAAGGATGTATTACCATTGTAATAATATCAATTATCATTTATTGATCATTCATTAATGTGTGTTCATTAATTCCTCTTCTTCTCTCCTTATGCTAATTCTATGCAATTCCCAGTGAGGTTAATTGTGTGCTGAGATTCTTAGCTTGTTTATGGAATTCATGTTTCCATCAAGGCTTTAAAATTCTTACACCCAGCTACTTGCAAGTGCAAAACATGGGCCTGTCAATAATTCTTCGGAGTGTGTTGGATCTCTGGATACTAAAGTATATGATGAATGTTGTGGATAAACCTGGATGATCTATCCCAATAGGAGACTAGGGAAGATATCTCACTGCCGAACCCTCGTTAGCTGAAGACATCGTCTTCAACCCCAACTGTCGCAGCTGCACGCTGTGTTGCTGCTCAAAACTCCAAAATCAATCAACAATAATAATATATAGTCTCTTTAGTCCAATCACCCTCTTAAATAGAACTTCATGCGCTTTTAGGGCTCGCATGTCACTTTTAGGGTTTATGCTTCACATTTGCATGCATGCAATTCTAATTTGCTATTGACTTTTAAGCCTAAAGAAATAAGGCTTCTTTTATCCGAATGATGACTTAACACTGAATGAATGTCATGTTCTGCCCTAAGTATCAAATGCCCTCAGCCAATTCCCTCTCATACAGTACCCGCTCGAACCTATGGGAAATAAGTAGGTTAGCAGATGTTTTGGATGCTTAATTAGAGGGGGACATTACAATATGATGTATAAGATGTCAAATGATATATCATACATCAATACTAAATCATGTCCTGACTCCTGAGTTGTAATGAGTGTACTGACTCCAGAGCCTCAAAATATCATTAAAAAATATAATAAATGTATCTCATCATCATGAGTCAAGTGTCAACCAAGATCTACATACTGCATAGTACACTGAAATCAAATAAAACAAACTAGTGATTCCCTTAGTCCCTTTTATAGGAAAAGGTGATGACTCTAGTAATGGCTCTTCCTCTAGATGAAGAAGGCCCTACGGGAGGCAACGGACTCTGATGTGCTCTAACAGAAGGAGAATCTACACCCTGATGTCCTCTAGAAGAGAAAAAAGCTAGATTCTAGCATCCTCTACTAGTAGTAGTGCCATTTCTATGTCCAAGTCCAACTCGCTATGTCGTCACTATCTTTGTCTGTGTCTGTGAAAGTGGTGGTGCATTCCCACGACCAATATCCACTAGATCATCCTACATATCCTCTATCTTCTCCCATGCCACTTGGCCCACCCCCCCGAATCCTCATGTAACCAATCAAGGTCTTGTTCCATGATAGGTGCCTCGATCTCCACCCTCCATGCAACAATGGTGTCAATCCCATCCAATGAAATAGCATCCACATATGGTGTTTTCCGAAGCTGCCTCACCCATAATCGAAGGTTGTAGTAGACGTAGGCCATGTCATTGAAGAGGGAAGTTTCCAACCTATATGAGGGGCATGTTGTCCGTCGAGATGCACACCAGCAGCAAGAATCTTTCGAAAGTTGTCTCCTCACTACAAGTGGGAGAAGTGTGGCCTTGGGGGCAAGCAATGAGCCAGGTACTGTCACCTGAATCCCAGCTCCTCCGTTTAGGCTAACTCCTAACAAAGCCAAGGAGTTTTATAATTAGATCACAGTTTATAAAAGTGAGATAAACACAAGATAAAAAGAAGTCCACGTTGCGATCACAAGACACAAGATTTAGAGATAAACAATCCAATGAAGACTTGTGAAATAAGATACCATCCACAGATAAATAACTTAGGACAAATTCCAATGGACAAATGGCCTAGATTAATGGTGATGCATAAAAGTTCAAAAAGACCCGTGCCAAATGGAGTCAAATATACGAAGTGCTTGGGGATGTTGAAGATACAAGTCTCAGAATAATGTTGGTGAAAATGTTGTGCAAATTATCTTGGTTGATTTTATGAGTTTTAGTGATCTTGATTATTAAGGCTAAGAAAGCAAGGTATGACTCTAGTCAAAAAAAGTATACCTTCAATGGCTCCCCTTGGTGAACTGACGGACTGTCTAGTATTCTAGGCTAGGTGTCCAAGGAACTTAACCAGCAAGCTAGAACTCTATGACAACGGTGATTTCCGGCACCACCAGTAGGAATTTCCCCACTACTTGAGTATTTCTCGAAACAACGCCGGTTCGTTGGTTTATGGGGGTGAAGATTTTATTATGGTTATCACTTGTAAGATTAACAAATCCAGTCACTGTTCTGAGTAATCCAACCCCTTAGGGAAGGAAGAGCATACTTGGTGGTGGAAAGCAACGAAATAAATTTTAGAAAAAGGGGGATGTGAGGTTGAAGTTTTTATTAAGAGCACAAGAAAAAAAACTCTCCGACAAAGAGCGCCCTTGACTTCGTCTTATGACAATGTTCAAGAGGCTTATGATGCACGGAATTAAATAACTGTACTGGAAATAAGGTCTAATCTACCCAAGAATCTCTTTCAGGTCAGAGACCGTACTCGGGAGAGCATGGGGGTAAGTAAAAATTGAAATAGAAGCAACTCCGACAAAGAGCACTCTTGATCCACTATTGGTGAGATTCAACAAATTTCTAACTTAAGCAGTTGTATTACTTGAAAAAAGAAACCTTTTGATAAAATAGTAAACAACTAGCAACTAAAGATGCTAAAATATGAACTAATCTAGCAATTAGTGATCTAAGAGCAAAAAAGGAAACTAACTAACAACTCAACCAAGCAAAGAAGACTACGAGGCTTCCCCAAATGGGGGAAGTGAATGTCGGGGCTTAAAAACCCCACTTGCAAACTTTATTATGTGAGTAAAGATGCCTTTGGGATTAAAACCCTTGGAAGGACTTTGAGAGAAATAAACTTTGAAAATACTTGAAACAAGCTCTTAAGAGCTATTACAAAGGATAATGATTAATGATTTCTTGGTTTGGATCATCCTTTGGTTTTTTGATGTTCTTCTTGGTTTAGACCTTTTTCTCTTCTTCTCGCTTCAAGATTTCTTGAGTTTCTCTTTCCCAAATACCTATCACAATGATGAACTCAATAACCCATTCGCATTAGTGAAATAAAAACTGAGATCTAAGTTAAGTGCAAACTAGAAATTTGAAAAGCACTCCAAGTCTATCTTTTAAGATGAGATCTATGATGCAAGAACAACTAACAATGGACTTTTTACAAGAGAGATGCAATACTATTAATCTGGGCCATTTGTCCATTGGAATTTGTCTAAGTTATTTATCTATGGATGCAATCTTATTTCACGAGTCTTCATTGTATTGTTTATCTCTAAATCTTGTGTCTTGTGATCGCAACGTGGACTTCTTTTTATCTTGTGTTTATCTCACTTTTATAAACTATGATCTAATTATAAAACTCCTAAAAAACACCCATCCGCATCCACAACACCTAAAAACACTTAAAACACAAGAGCCATAGAAAACTCTTTCTTAGGGACAACCCCCCTTGGCTTCGTTACGAGTTAGCCTAAATGGAGGAGCTGGGATTCAGGTGACAGTACCTGGTGTTACCAACTATTTTGTACAATAGTTGAGCTTCCTATTGAGCCACCAGTTATCGAGCATGATGAATGCTCATCTCCAGAGGTCAGAAGTTCAGTGTGTTCTAGAGTTAGCCAGTTTTTGGCTGAACTTTTTATTTTTGTAAAATATATGTTCATACCCCCTTGGGGAAATTGTAAAAAAATGTCCCAGCATTTAATTTTTTATAAAAGGCTCGGCTTCCCGGACTTAGGCATCAAGTCGACTAGCCCAGAGTGTTTTTTCCCTTGGTTATTATTGGCTGTTGAACAAACAACCAATAATTTCTAAGTTTTTCACTCGCACCTCCAAAGCTGGGGTAGTTGTCTTGATGTTTCGGCCTTGGCAGGTTATTAGAGCTTTTGTGTCAGTGTTTTTTGTCATGCTAGGCATTCTGATTGAGTCGTATGAACATGTACTAGGTCCCCCTAGAGTTTCGTTTGATTCCGAGAAAAAAATAATTTTCTCCGTATTTTAAGCCATTTTTTAATGGTTTAAATGAGAAACTTCAAAATGTAAAAAAAATGTGATCCGGAGTCCTTTTTCGGCATGGTTGGGGGCTCATTTTCAAGCCTGAAGCAACATATTTAACCCATGGGCCACTTTCACCATCAGTCAAGCAGCCAGAACACCCTGTGAGGCAGTATTTGACTAAAAATGCATCAAGATGTCATTTTAATGCTAAAAATGGACATTTTGGCACTTGGTCAAATTATTTTAAAAAGTCAAATAATTATATTTTATGGTGAAAAGATGACATGGCATGTGGGCCATAGGACTTACAACCATCTTCAAGTTGCATGGCATCCAAACTATGGTTTAAAGGAAGTGATGGTGATTTAATTAAAAAGAGAAATGATGTGAAGGGGATTCACGCTAGCATGGAGCGTGGGGTTGTAAGCTTATGAGGTGGACCCCTCCACGTAATGGATATAATATTAAAACATTGCATATAAATCCAACTATTTAAATCATGGTTTGTTAATCCATGCGAATTGTTGAGGCTCGAATTATTTCATGAAGGATGAGTATGACGCCAAAACTCGTGACTAGCTAAATCAACCCTTGCATGCATGTGTAATGGATTGAGTGGATGATGGAGCTCACGCTAATTTGGAGGTGGGAGAATTCCTTGTTTTGTGGCCACCTCATGGGCTTGGCTCCCATTGTACACAAGTCGCTTTTATTATAACTTAGACTTCATCTCCCACAGGTGACTCACATCTCGTTTAAAGGCTCACGCGGATCTCTTTGGGTGCACATGGATACACATGGCCATTTCGTGTTGGGTGGTTGACACTTCCAAAGAAGGGATGGGGGGCGCCTTGCCAAGGTGGAGGCCACCTCCCCATCCATTTTAATTGCAGCTCGAGTCTATTGAGGGAGAATGCACTCCAAGCTGGTTTTGATTGGAATTCGATTTGGTGACTATGCTATTGGCTCTCTTCAAAGCTAGGTCTGATTTAGGTTTTAGGTGGTAGTATTTTGTATAAGTAGAGGCTCTTGCAGCTCTATTATCATGGAGAATTGGGCATAGAAACTCTGCTAAAATTGTAATCAGTATTTCATTGAATAAAGCTTTTCGACTTTGGAGGTCTATGCGATTGTTTCTTCATTAGTGGATGTGTCTATTATGAGGTGATATCTTTCCTTACTTTCGAATTGTTTCTCATGCGTTGGATCAAATAACTAGCTTTAGAAGTCTATTGTTAGAACATAAGATTTTCCATTTGCAGTTGTCAAGTTGGTTATTATGCAAAGCTTGTTGTAATCTAGATGAGTACAAGTATTCAGTTATGTGAAGTATTGATCTTGATTTAATATTCCTAGCATACTAGTTATTTTGTTTGATCTCACTGGTTTTCAAGTTGATTGTCTCAACCGATCTTGCCATTTGGAGAAGGGTCTGAGCTCGGTTGCATCGATGTCATCTCCATCATCATAAGAACCTTCTAACATTGTTGTCTTTCGGGATCTACAAAGTTGGGCTTGTTCCAAGAAGAAAAACGCAAGGAGATCTTATTCCAAAGCTCCATCTTCAATTTCGAATCTATCCTTCTTTTTGGTTACTTGGTTTCTTTCCCTTCACTCTTACTGTTTTTCAGCCCTCTTCTTCCTTCTCTCTCACTGCCCTGTTTTTGTTCTCTTTTCATTCCTTTTTGCAGCCCTCTTTCGCTGTCCTATTTCTCACTTTTCTGCAGCCAAGTATCCTCTTTGTTGGTTGCCCTCTTTCGTCATTATTTTCAGCCTTTTCCTTCACTTTTTTGCAGCCTTCTTTACTGCTATTCGCTCTACTTTCCTTCCTTTTTTTCTCCTCATAGCTCTTAGTTGTTTAGCATTTAGTTCCATTTCAAAAAAGATTAAAGAAAAAATTGCATTTAAAAATTGTACTTGCATCTTAGATCTCATCTTAAAAAATAGACTTGCATTGCTTTTCAAATGACTAGTTTGCACTTAAAGTAGATCTTAGTTTTTATTTGACTAATGCTAATGGGTTATTCAGTTCATCATTGTGATAGGTATTTGGGAAAGAGAAACTCAAGAAATCTTGAAGAAAGAAGAAGAGAAAAAGGTCTAAACGAAGAAGAACATAAAAAAACCAAAGGATGATCCAAACCAAGAAATCATTAATCATTATCCTTTGTAATAGCTCTTAAGAGCTTGTTTCAAGTATTTTCAAAGTTTATTTCTCTCAAAGTCCTTCCAAGGGCTTTAATCCCAAAGGCATTTGTACTCACATAATAAAGTTTGCAAGTGGGGTTTTTAAGCCCCAACATTCAATTACCCCATTTGGGGAAGCCTTGTAGTCTTCTTTGCTTGGTTGAGTTGTTAGTTAGTTTCCTTTTTTGCTCTTAGATCACTAATTGCTAGATTAGTTCATTTTTAGCATTTTTAGTTGCTAGTTGTTTACTATTTTATCAAAAGGTTTCATTTTTCAAGTCATACAACTGCTTAAGTTAGAAATCTCTTGAATCCCACCAATAGTGGATCAAGAGCGCTCTCTGTCGGAGAGTTGCTTTTATTTCAATTTTTACTTACCCCCATGCTCTCCCGAGTACGGTCTCTAACCAGAAAGAGATTCTTGGGTAGATTAGACTTTATTTCCAGTACAGTTATTTAATTTGGTGCATTATAAGCCTATTGAATATTGTCATAAGATGAAGTCAAGAGCGCTCTCTGTCGGAGTGTTTTTCTTGTGCTCTTAATAAAAAACTTCAACCTCACATTCCCCATAAAATTTACTTTGTTTCTTTCCATCACTTAGTATGCTCTGCCGACCTTTAAAAAGTTGGATTCGTACTCAGAACGGTGATTGGAAATTGTTAATCTTACATGTGATAACCGTAATAAAATCTTCACCCCCATAAACCAACGAACCGACGTTGTTTCAAGAAATACTCAGGTAGTGGGGAAATTCCTACTGGTGGCGCTAGAAATCACCGTTCTCATAGAGTTCTAGCTTGTTGGTTAAATCCTCCGAACACCTAGCCTAGAATACTAGACGGTCCGTCAAGTCACCAAGGGGAGCCACTGAAGGTATACTTTTCCAGTTGGACTTATACCTTGCTTTTTTTAGCCTTAATAATCAAGATCACTAAAACTCATAAAATCAACCAAGAAAATTCGCACAACACTCTCACCAACATTATTTTGAGACTTGTATTTTCAGCATCCCCAAGCATTACACATTTTTGACTCCATTTGACACTGGTCGCTTTAAACTTTCATATATTAATCAATCTGGGCCATTTGTCCATTAGGAATCTATTTAAGTTATTATCTATTTGTGGAAGCCATTTTATTGTACAAGTCTTCATTATATTGTTTATCTACAATCTTGTATCTGCAACGTGGATTGCTCTTATCTTGTGTTTATCTCGTTCATTGCAAAAACTATGATCTCATTTAGAAAAAACTCCTAAACAACACCCATCCGCATCCGCAACCATAAAAACACTTAAAAAACATAGAGCCATAGACAAATCTTTGTAGGGACTAGCCCCCTTGGCTTCGTTAGGAGTTTGCCTAAACAGAGGAGTTGGGATTCAAGTGACAGTACCTGGCTCATTGCTTGCCCCCAAGGCCATACCTCTCCCACTTGTAGTGAGGAGACAACTTTCGAAAGATTTCTGCTGCTGGTGTGCATTCGGCGAACAACATCTTTGGCGCCGTTGCTGGGGACAAATCTTTTGTCCCTGGACGACCCTAGTTTTTTCTAGTTTTCTACCTTTTTGATAGATTTTTTAGTTTAATCAACTCTCTGATATTAGATTTGAAATCCATCTAGCAACTCCACTGTCTTTTAATTTACCAAGGTATTCAACTAGGAGAAACTCTAAAGGTTTACTTAGCTTCATCCTTGAACCTGAAAAGGTTTATAGGAGGAGACTAAATAAACTAGCTTCTCGTAAGATCCTTGAAGAGCTTGGATCTCAATCTTTGTCGGACATGCATAGTCTTTTTTCAAAAACTAACCTTGAAGAAAATAATACTTGTATTTCTGACATCATCGGTGAGGATTTTACTCAACTCGATTTCTCTTAGATAGCAGGTCAACCCGATCGTCTTCCAGACAAAGCTGTCGAGAAACTCCCAATGTATACTGGCACTAATGCCACAACTTCCACCATGCATCTCAAAAAAATTTCCTGATGCATCAATGCCTATGTCAGTGATCCTACAAACCAGCACGATGTCTATATGAAATTATTTGCTCTTTCCTTGGATGGAAAAGCTGGTGACTGGTACAACAATTTACCAGACAACGCTTTTGCTACACTAACTGCCTTCAAGACCGCTTTCACCAAAAAGTTTGGTGAGAAGAAGGAACCTCGACATCAACTTGCCTCTCTGACCAACATCAAGAACAAGGATACTTAAACAAGGGATGAATTTAACACTAGATTCACTAAGTTATCAAAAGCTATTCCTACTGCTTATGTACCAATTGCACCAACCATCCCGGTTTATTACATTGAGGCACTTAGTGGCAAGATGCAATATTAGATAAGAGACAAGGAACCCACTACTTTGCTTCAAGCTCAAGAGATGGCTGTTAAAATTGACTTAAACATGCAATCATCAGGTGAGTCCAACCTCCATGGTTACTCGAGATCTTCAACACCTTTAAAGATTAATGAACCCAAAGATAAAGATCCTTTAGCAGCTATGAAGGATGCTTATGAAAAGAAGATGTTGGAAATGAAAAAGGAAATGAAGAAAAACATGGAAGAAGCTGAACAAAAGCACTTGGCACAGTTAAAGGAAATACAAAACAGGGTGATAACTATGGAAAGAACATAGAAGTTTCCCTGCAAAACCAACTTGGCAAAGAAATCCTTCCAACCATGAACAGAGGCCTCCTCATCAGTTAGAGGCTGCTAACATGGTTGAGAATTACAAGCCATTTTGTAGGGCATGCAGAGACTTCCATAAAGAATCTAGTTGCCACTATGCATGCTATGTTCAAGAGCATGGTCATCCTGAAGGTTGTGGTCTTAGTACATCAACAAGCGATCCTGATTACATCAATAACGTAGGTGACATCCGTAGCATCTCCAGGAAAAATTGGTCACAAGCCAACCAGTATGAGAAGAAGGTTGACAACTTGAACCAGTATTATGGTGAGATCCCTTCAGACGAACAAATCAACAACATCCAAATTTCAAAGGGTTGACTTGCCAAAGAAAAGCAAGAGATGGACCTTCTGCCCAGAATGCACCCAAGGTAACGACTCCTAATATTCCTAAAGAGGTAAATGATATTAAAGAAAATGTTGATTTGAGTTTTGACTTGGGCAATTGGTGAGCCAATACAAAAGTTCTTGTTCCTAGAATTATGCAAAATACCTGGTCAAAGGGAAACACTTTTGAAAATATTAGATCCTCCAAATGATGTTAATCCTCAAACTGAAGCAATCCCTCCAAGTTCTGTAAAGCCCCCTACCCCTAAGAAGGTGACTTTCTCTGACACCGTGGAACGAACCTCAAACAATGTTTTCGCCGATCCTCCTATAGTTCTACATACTAGGGACCCAAGAAAAAAATATCATCCCCCTTTCTATGTATCATTGATGATAGGTGATCTTCTTCTACACAATTGTATGTTAGACTCGGGATCTAGTTCCAACATCATGACTAAAAAGGTCATGCAAAAGCTCAACTTAAAAACTACAAGACCATACCAAAATGTATGTGCCATGGATTCTAGACCAATTAAAGTTGAAGGGATGATTGGAAATCATTTGGTTAGGTTGGCTAAGTATCTAGACATCCAGATTACCATGGACATCCTTGTTATCGATGTACCAGATAAGTGGGGAATGTTGCTTTCTAGGAAGTGGGGTGCCACTTTAGGAGGATCAATCCAAATGGATTGGACTTATGCCACTATGCCAGCATCTGAGTTTTCACTTGTTAAATTGTATTTCGAAAAAGAAAAAAGATACCATGTTGAAAACCCTCAAAGACCATTGAACGAGTATGTTTACAACACTGATGAGCATGGAACCTATCAAATCAACTCCACCTTTTTGGATCCCATCCATGAAGAAATAAAGGATGAAAAAGTTGATGAGTCGTGGAGAATGAACTTTGATGGTGCATATTCTAGAGCCGGGAAAGGGGCTGGGATTGTCATAACCTCAGCCAAAGGAAAGGTTTTTAACTTTGCATTCAGGTTAAAATTTGAGGCCATGGACAATGTAGTAGAATATGAAGCACTTCTACTAGGCGTTGAAATTGCCAAGGACATGGGTATAAAATTGTTGAGCATAAAGGGTGACTCAGATTTGATAGTCCAACAAATAAAGAACAAATTTACATGCAAGTGTAATAGGTTAAAGAAATACAGAAATGCAGTTTGGGACACAATGGAATTCTTTGATGCCCTTAACATAGAAGCAATCCCTAGATAACCGAATAGTGCAGCAGACAAACTAGCAGTTTCAACATCAACCTTACAACCATCAGATGAGATGTTAGAAGGTGATTGTCCATTGGAAATCAACTTTAGGCCATCAGTACTGTTGCCCACCTATTTCGACTAGGTGGCAACTCCATGTACATGAAGATGTACATAATTGTACAAATTGTACCTTGGAAAAATCTGAGGATTTTTCACTTCTGCAAGGCAATTGCCCCTTTGTAAAATGAAATGTCCGCTCCCCTGCGTGGGAAAATTAATGTAATTATATGTGCTAGTATGGGTCATATGATATGGATGCCACACCATGGAACTAGTTGTTAGGGAAGTCCCCTCATCGAGTGTTTTTTCCCTTTCCAATTAATCTTGTTGTTTAAACGATTTTAATTGGTTCGGTTTTTCACTCAAAATCCTCCAAAGTGGTGACAGGCGTTCTAACAGTCAAGTCCATGAGGTGGCTAAGGGTTCAAAGTGTTATTCGTGACCATGCTAGACATTTGTATAGAGTCTTGCGGAGTTTCGTTATGTTGTTGTATTTTTATTTATTTTCTAGTTGATTAAATTCACCCCTTGGTGGTTAATTAACTCAGTTTTGATGTAATAATGTAATCGCTCAAGCACTGGCACTTTGTAATAGGGGCTATGAATGCAAGATAAAATGCTATGAAACCCCCTAAGCCACTGCTTCGAGTCCCATGTCATTCTGATAAGAGGTTGAGAAGATAGACCATTTTTGGCTAAGCAAGGTCTATTTTTCCTAGGGAATTAATTAATTTCCCTAAGTCAAAAATTCATATTATTTGATTTTGAAGGAAAAAATCAAATAATGCCATGGTAATTTTGTTTGGGGGTTGCTAAGCCTAGGAAAATTTATTCCAAAATTTTCCACCCCCCCATGGCCAAGATATGATTTTTTCAAGTTATTTTTAATTTTTCCTAAGTCAAAAATGGGAAAAATTTAAAAATTCAATTGAAAAATTAAATCTAAGGTGAATTTTTTATATAGCCTAAGTCTAAAGGTTAAGTGTTTATATTGGAGCTAAAGGCTAAAGTCAAAGCCAAATGAGGAGGCGCTAGCCTTGGGAGATCAAAACGTGGTGTTAAAACCCTCTAAGGGAGGCGTCACATGTAATAAGGCTAAACTAGAGGGGCGTCCAACCATTTTAAAGCTTGTTCTAAGTGAAAACTCCACTAAAAGGGGGGCCAACCCTAGAAGCTCCTCTAAAAGAGGGCGCATACATCAATAGGGGAGGCGCTACCATATTTGGAGGAGGGCGTCATACATAGAGAGGGCGCTACATTAAGAGAAAGGGCGCCACATTAAGAGGAAGGGCGCTAGATCTAGAGGAGGTGCCTAGCCTTTGGGCCCACCTTAAACCCTAAAAGCATCTCAAGGGGGCGTTTTAGTCAAAAACCCTAGATCTAAGGGTGTGGATTGATTGTCACATGGATCAAGCACCTAAGCCATGGATTGAAAAGTAATCTAAGGGTGTAGAATGGTTGAGATGGGTGCAAAGTCAAAAACCTAGATCTAGTGGTGGAGATCTAATCTTGGCCGTTGATCTTCAAAGGGTTGGGGTTGCTCCTCAACTATATAATGGGGGTCTCACTCCCTCATTTGACAACTTCTCTCATGCTATTGTTATGCTGCTGAAATTACTCCATATTCTCCTCTCATATTCTCTCAAGCTTCTTTGGCTATTGTAATGTTCTTGCCCTAGTTGGGCTTAATACAACAAATCTTTGGAGGAATTCTTGGTGTCTCTCTTCTACATTTCATGCGTCCTTTGTGAGGTAACTTGCTTTATACATTTATTTGATTTGCATTTGTATTAGCTTCGATAGCTCTCCACAAAGTATTTTGTGGAGAGATTTGCAAGTAGAAGTATTTCTGCTTCCATTTGTGGGTTTTCAATAGGATTTATCAAAGTATTTTGGTAGATTTATTGGGTGTTCATCTCTTTGCTTACATTTTGTAGCTCTCATAAGTTTATTTGCAGGGATCTAGAACAAAGGAGCATCTTTCTCCATTGGTTATAATTCTGTTTTCTATTTTCGCACTTTTGCTTACGAGGGTTTTAAAACTTAGTTTTTATCATTGTATAGTGATAAAAACCTTGGTTTTAAGGCCCCAACCCTTAGTATATTAATTCAATACTTTAGATCTATTGTTTTAACATCATTTAGGTGGCTGGAAACTCAGTTTTCAGCCCTCTAAACATCATATTTCTGTTATCTTTTCACTCAGATTTTTGCCCTTTTTGGGGGATTTTTGGGACTAATTTTTCTAACAATTTTTCTTTGAAGTTTTCTGTGATTTCCAGCAAGTAAAGCTTGCTGTTTTGTGACAGGTTTTACATAGGTGAAGGGGAGGTGCTGCCCAAATTGGCCCAGAAATACCTCAACCTTCAATCGGTTCCAAAAAGGGTTCAAACCCTCACTCTTCTCTCCATTTTTTCTGATATTTGTAAACCCCAATGAGAAGTTCTCTTGGGGTATTCTACAAAAGTTCATAAAGCATTTTGTAATCTATATGTAAATAGATTAGGAAGTAGAGTAGGAAGTAGATAACTAGTTTTATTTCTGTTTACCCACCTATCTCTGTTACAGACCACCATCTCTGTAACAGAGATTGAAGTGAGGTTATTTTAGTCTCTTTTACTTCTGTTTCCCACCTATCTCTGTTACAGAGATTGTTGTGAGGTTAGTTTAAGCATATTTTATTTATTTATTTCTGTTTACCCACTATCTCTGTGACAGACCACCATCTCTATCACAGAGATTGTTGTTTGGTTAGGATACTGTTTTAGCTAGTTGTATTTTCCATTCAAGTTTTATTTTCGGTTAAAGGGGTAATCATACAACCCAGCTATCCTGTGTATCCTCTATCCGCTTGTCATCTCCCTTTAGGGACTTCAAGTTGGGTATGAAAAGCAGGAGAAGTGGGGGATTAGCTTAATTAAGACAACTTTCTTTTTCTGCTACAATCTTCACACTTTATTTTTCAGTCCAAGATCAAGTACCAGCACCTCCCATAAGGGATACCGCTTGGTTGATCTTGTTGATAATTTAAAATTAACCTTGTATGCTAATCATCAAGACTAAAATTTACCCTCTAAAATTAACCAACAACAATTTCACTATTTTCTGTTCCTCTACTCGGTTATCACCCTTCGGGGTACTCGCGAGATATGACAGGGGATAGAGGAGTCTTAGTTTAATAGGCATCCATCTAGCAGTTTTTCCTGTTGATTAAAAACAATGACCTCGAAGGCGACTTGGGGTAGAAGACCGTGGGGGGTCTCTAGGCGTTCTACGTCCCCCTTGTTGAGCACCAGGCCATTGGGGTTTGACCTGTGAGCTACGGGTGGGATTTGCTCCCACTTTGTTGAGCGCAACAGCATTCCCTCTTTGACTTGAGAAACACTGGATTGGGGTAGTCACACCACCGGGTCGAAAACTAAATTTCAAGAGGAAAAACCTTAATAAAATCTACCTAAAATAAACCAAGAGACATTGCAAAACCGGTTCTATAACATTTTTTCATTTTAGCGCACTTCCACTCCAGCATTACACTCCAACACTTTACTTTCAGTCTCAGTTACTTTTCAGTTTCATTTACTTTCAGTTCTGCAATTGTTTACGTGGTGAATGCTTAACATTTGTTTAACTGCTTCAAGTAATTCAACTTAAAGTCTTTCCATTTTTCATTTACTGTTGGTTGGATAAATTTCATTTAAGGCATTTTCCTTCTGCTATCTCTTGTCTATAACTTGTAAATCTGGTTCATATTTGTCTAAACTGTAATTATTTACTTATTCATTCGATTATACTGATAAATTTAGATCATCTGTACATTGTTTAGATATCTTGATTCATTATTGTATCATTTATTTGTTTATTCATCTCATTTGTTAGACAACTTAACCTGTGGGATAATTAACTTAGACTGCATCCATTGAAAGTTGCATTCTCTGACTCCATTCTTTAGGCACTGGTTATAAATAAAAGGATTGACTGTCATTTAAATATTGCATCTTGCATTGGTTTGACTGTCATCTCTCAAAACCTTAGCCTCAATCTTAATAAAAGATCCCTTTAATTAATTTGTAATTAATTAATAAATCTGGAACTTAGTCTTCCGTAGGGACTCCCCCCCTTGGCTCTGTTGGGATCTTGCCTAAACGGAGGAGTTGTGGACTGTGGTGACAGTGGTCCCCAACTCTCGCTTGCCCCCAAGGACACACATAGCAGGTTGTGACTTTCCTATTCCTTAAAGTGTGAATTACGCGGCAACATCTTTGGCGCCGTTGCCGGGGACAAGTCATTTGTCCTTGGTCTGACTTAATTAATTAATTTCTTGTTTTTAATTCTTCAATTCATTAAACTGTTAATAAAATTCTTTAATTAAATTTAATAACTTATTTACCCATATTAGAGCTATCTTTTTCTCCAAGTGGCGACTCCACTTCAAAATATAGCGAGGTATTCTACCCGGAGCCATTCAGGTGGTCTACTCAACTCCCTCACTGAGCCTGAAAGGGTATATAGGAGGAGGTTGAATAGACTTGCTCCCCGTAGACTCCTTGCAAATCTTGGAGAAGAAGCTATCTCTGATATCCATTTGTTGTTTGCCCAAAACAACCAATCCTCACCGATGGATGATTTGTGCAAGCCATGTGATTTCTCTAACATCATTGGTTATCCTCATGATTTGCCAGATAAAGCTATAGAAAAGTTACCTTCCTTTCAAGGTAAT